>JALLOT010001187.1:0-15040 GCA_036939595.1 Thalassiosira livingstoniorum | reverse complement strand
ATTAAGAATTGTGTGTCTGAAAGCCCTAAGTGTAATGGAACAGGGGCAGGATATTATGATAGTTTAAGACCATTTTCAGAGAAAATATTTTTGGTCATCCCACCACCAAAAATCATTTGATTACTCTACAGTTTCAGAAGTAATACTAAAAAATCAACACAATGAAAGCCTCCATTTTTGCAATGACTATGGAGTTTCAATATTTACTTAGCTCTTCAAAAAGACCAAAGACTGTATAGATAGGTTCTAATACTTTATTTATGTCAGCCCCCGTGTAGCAGTAGTACATAAAGTAAGAAGCTGCAAAGTCTTTCTCTGTATTATTTTTTGTCTTCACAAACATAAAAAACAAGATAAAAATAATAAAAATAGACAACATTGTGATCGCTAAGAGTCTGTCTTCTAGAGGTAGACATTTTTGTCTCATGAAAAATCGCAAGGTCATCTTCAATATACTCCAGCTGGATCCAGCAATAGTTGATATGTGATTTTTATTCCGACATGTTCCTTCATGCTCCTCAAGTAATCAAAATATATTGCTTTCTTTTCTCTGTCTGAGGACCAGGTATTGCCAGTTGATGACTCAAAATATCTCTTGTCTCTTGTACTAGGTATATTGCCTATTCAAAATTTGAAACACTGGCACTTTACAGTAACTCAAATCCCACAAAAAAGTCCGTGAACCAGAACTCTATCCAACGCCGACTGACGCCGACCGGATAAAAACATGAAAAATCCTGGAAAAATCCTGGAAAAATTAGAGGAAAACACCGGGATCTACCGGGATGATTGTGCGCGAAGGTGCGCGATGGGCATTTTCATAGATTCGTAAGCCAAAAAAGAATATATGATTTAACATCTTTTGAAGTTCTAGTATGATCTTTCATGATATTTATCGATTATCATGGGATATAGCTCACAAAATTTTGCATTCTCAGCGAGACAAGATCCAAAAAGGCTGAAAAAGGATCCAGAAAATCTATCCAAAAAAATAAACGTCCACACTGGTCCACAAAAAATCCAAATCCATCCAGAGTCCGCCTCTATCTGGCCCTGATCTGAAATCTATCTGACAAAGTCTGACAAGTAAACAGAATGATGTCACATAGATATTGCAGCCTCGCGAGAGCTTTGCGGCATCAGAAAGTGACGCCCAATGGTGGCATTCGAGGCATTTTAGAAACAGGGCAAAATTTACTGGGACACTTTGCATCAAGCAATCGACATCTGCAATCATCCTCTGTCCTCTGCTCATGCATCCTCGCTCTGCTCATCCTCTGCCCACCATAAAATCATCATAAAATCACAGTCCAGCCAGCTCGCTGCAGCTCGCTGCTCTCGTCGACTCCTTCAACAGCTTTCAACTCTGCACTTTTTGTCTCGTCAATTTGTTCTTCACGCTCGCACAGCCCCCACATTTTGGGACTCAGCCAAATCAAAGCCAACTCCAAACACAAAATTCGTTTCCACAGAGAAGATAGAGCCTTCTGCAGAAGTAAGAGAGCTAGCAGTAGAAGCACAGATAGAGATCCAAATTTCAGTTCAATCTTGTCGTCATCATCTCACAAAAATTGATTTTCCATTCCAGTTTGTTGGCACCTGAACCGATTCCAAACGCAGCTCGTGGCCATAATTCAGTAACCAAAGGACCTCTCTGCCAATCGAACTGGTCCCAAATCATCAACAATGAGATTTTTCCACACGCTCCTGGTGGGTCTTTCCACCATCAGCGGCGCTCTCCACGTCGCCGCAGCGGACGAAGCCGAAGTCATTTCGCGATTCAACTCTGCCGTGGTCGATCCAGTGTCCAACCTCGACACCGAAGAGCCAGATCGAAAACTGATCGTCTCAGGCGGTTGCATGGAGGACAACTATGGGGGGAATCTCGGATGCACTGCCAATGACATTGGATTCTTACGCGTGGCTAATTTCACGGTGCTCGACGAGGGTGCTACAAAGGATCCTGACACTGGCGTCTGGGAAGGGGCTTGTCGAGGTATCGACGACTACGTGACTGTCACCTTCAACTTTGACTTCGAGGTCAGGGGGGATCGATATGACTTGGGAATGTACGTCAACACCGAGGGAGGGAACGCCATGACTGGTACCTGCACAGTTGCTAGAATGACCAATGGGACTTTCTCCGGAGCCACCATTGACGAGATTGAAGACGTACCCGATAATTGCTGGGACGTTACCAAGAGTGGGGATGGAATGATGCTGAATTATCCCTTTGAGAAAATGACTTTGAAGTGTGCTGACACCAAAGACAACAGTGGGAATTCAGACGGGTTGTTGGATTTCGATATTGCCATCACGTGAGTCGATCATGATGTCTGTATAATGTTTTATTCATCTCAAAAACTAACATCATCAACGTGGCTTCCTGCTCTAAACAACTTAGTTGGACTCAATCCGAAGGCACGGAGTGTGACATTGACGATCCCACCAAGCAGCCAGTTCCGGGGGCTCCGTCCAAATGCTGGTACGATGCGAATTCGAGGGTGACGTTGGATATTGTTGTGCCCCCCTACAATTCTCCGTCTGCGATGCCAAGTGAAAGTCCGACTGATTCCCCCACAACCTCTCCGTCTTTGTCGTCTGCTCCCAGTAGCAATCCATCCGGCCAGCCATCTGTTTCGTTCAGTCCGAGCACGCAGCCTTCCGAGTCTCCCTCCCTTTCATTGAAACCAACGATTTCTCCGACCACAGCACCCTCCATCTCGTCTCAACCATCGTCCACACCCAGTGAATCGCCTTCCATTTCTTTTGCTCCCAGTGATGTACCCAGTTCAAAGCCGTCTTTGTCTACAGAACCATCATCGACTCCCAGTGAATCGCCCTCCGTGTCGTTTGCCCCGAGCAGCACGCCCAGTGACCAGCCTTCGATTTCCACCCAGCCATCAAAAGCGCCGACAACTCAACCTTCGTTATCAACGCAGCCGTCGTCTACACCCAGTGAACAGCCTTCGATTTCTACACAGCCATCATCTACGCCCAGTTTGGCGCCTTCTACATCCGCAGAACCGACTTCAACTCCTAGCGAATCGCCGTCAGTTTCATTTGCCCCGAGTACCCAGCCTAGTGACCAGCCATCTCTTTCCACCCAGCCTTCAATGTCACCTACAACTGCCCCATCTGTATCATCGGCTCCTTCGTCTACAACCGAAAGTCCCAGTGACCAGCCTTCAGTTTCTCATCAGCCCTCGATATCCACTGCCCCCAGTAAACACCCCACGTCTCAACCGTCTTTGTCCACAGAGCCCAGTGTCGCACCAAGTTCTCAGCCAAGTGACTCTCCGACAATCTCCACTCAACCAACATCTGTACCTAGTTTGGCGCCTTCAACTTCCAGTGCACCATCGATTTCGACGGCACCCAGTGACAGTCCCACCGGTGCCCCGTCAGTATCAAGTGCACCTTCTTTCACTACAATGTCTCCCAGTGACGCCCCCTCGATATCTCAAGCACCTTCCATTTCCCCTTCGGCATCGCCCACAATCAGTAGTGCACCCACAAATCCCCCATCCGTTTCTCCGTCTGCAGCTCCCAGTAACCAGCCTACGGAGGGGTATTACTATCCTGATTGGATTAACGAAAATCAAGTGTGCACGAATGATGGTTTGGATCCCGAGTATATGTTGGAAGTGCAAAGGAACAACTATTTGTATAGGAGCAAGGAAGATTGCTGCAGGGTAAGTGTACTTTTAACCAGTTGTTGAATTAAATTTGATTCGATTGCAAAGGCTCACATCATTGCTCACTGTTACCTACTGTTACCTGCTCTTGCAGAATCACTTTTGGTGGAGAATCACGCAATGCATGGCAAACGAAAACCCCATGTTCTACAGCGATGGCAGCAAGTGCGACCAAAAGGTCTTCTTCGAAGATTGGGAACACAACTCCCCCGCCGAATGGAGTAAGACCAAACTCTTCGAAACCCTCGATGAATGCTGCATCGATGCGTTCTGGTTCGATTATGAAGGTTGCATGGGTGACTCCGTCAAGGAAATGGAATTCGCATTCAGCATTGATATCAATGAACTTATTGAGCCCACTTTTTGTCAAGATGCTGATACGATCGCCAACGCCATTGGTGTGGCAATGAATGTTGGTTTGGGAAGTGATTCCTATGCTGACGTTACACAGCTTGGTTCTATCACACTCTCCAGGGATGACTTTACAGGAAACACCATTTGCGGCGGATCGTTGGAAGGTGCCACGTTCCTTGGGGACTTTGATGGTACCCGAGATCCCCTTCCGGATGCGACTGGAATCGTCACAAGTGTCAGTGGAGTGGTGACCACCAAGAGTAACTGCATTGATGCTGATTGCTTCGCAACTTTGTATGATGATATTATCACGTCATTCGCAACGTATGTCTCGAGTGGTGCGTTGACTTTGGAAATTCAGAGTTGGGCCCGAGAGAGGCTGCCACCCGTGAAGCAATTGTACGATGTTTCTGTCAGTACTACATCTTTCGAATACGAGCAAGCCACGAACCCCTACGTGATCACAGCTGATAGCAAAACAGGTCTCGAAGTGACGACAGGAGGTAGCTTTGAAGTGAAGATGGACATGTCCACCATCACTACTGTCGCAGAACTTCAAGCGTTCGCCGATTTGTTTGAAGCTCAAATCACAAGCACTCTCTCTGACAGTGACACCCTTCCTGCCGGGGCGGCCCCGACCATTACTACTATTTGCGGTATCCCCCTGGCAGAAGCCACTGACCCTATTTCATGCTCAGAGACAACAACGGCTATTGAGTATAGCGCGACCATGTATCTCAGTTATGATGCAGACGCCACTGGCGTCTCTGACATTATGAATGATGTTTTGAGTGACCCGACTGCGATATCAACCCTTACTACCGCTGTAATTAGCGATGCATCGTCTTCGTCTAGTTTGAGTTCCGAAGCCATGACGGCGATGTCATCCATGACCGTCGAATCCTTCACCGCGGCTGAAGTTGAAGTTACTAGTCTGGGTCAATACTACCCCGACTGGGTTGACACCAAGACATGTACCAACAACGGAAGGGCCCCACCTTTCATCAGAGAAAACTCGATTGGGTACATGTTTGACAAAGTAGAGGATTGCTGTGCCCTTTGGTTCCCTTACCAATCTACATGCGGCCAATCCGCATCTGCAGCCACTGCAGAGAAGTTCTTCCCAGATAGGTCAGCTGGTCAATGCGGCAAGAAACCTCTTAATGAATTCGGAGCAGGGGAAATTTCGCATTATGATACTCTTCTAGAGTGTTGCGAAGCCCACTATGCGCTCGATGTATTGTCATGCTGTCAAGTAGATGGGCTGGGTGGTTGTAACGAGACAGGAAACTTGGTATATATTGCAGATTGGCAAGAACAAATGTGTTATTCAAAGGATGAGATATTCGTTCAGAACTGGGAGAATGTTTGGAAATACAGTTCTATGCAATTATGTTGTGATAGCAGCTTTCATTGGGATCCGTCTGAATGCTGCACGAAATCTGGGGGGTGCTAGTAGTGTATTAGAATTGTTTCTGTTACTGACAAGAAGCCAGTCAGATCGAGAAATGTAAATATTCTGTTGGGATGTCATATTTTATCGTGGGAAGAAAAATAATAGGGTTACGAAATTTAGTGTGAACCGAGACTAATAGAGATTTTATTTCATATTTTCTATGTACAATTTTCTCTGATGAGTAAATTTCTTGTGTTTGGCATGATTTTTTCATGTTTCTTGATAAGTACTTACATAATATGTATGGTTGTCAGGGTACTGTCTAGAGACTATTCAATTCATTCCTCATCAAAATTTGTTGCCTAGTTACAGTAGGACCAGGCTTGTTTTTCCAATACTGAGGGGGGAAACATTCCCCAAACATAATTAATGACGTTTTATATCATCTTGAATGGATCCAACATGTTTGTCCAGATCAAGGTGATTCAGCCGGATAATCATGGCCCATGCTTGGTTTGGGTTTTGGGCCACCGAAATGAGAACTCAGAAACACCATTTTTATCTTTCATGTTTGTCAAACTGTAATGAAGTTAAAATTGACAATGAAAAAAGAGCAGGGACAGGTTATCGATAAATCACTTCGACTATGACAGCTATCAATATGTTTGTGATCCTGAACATGATTGAATCTCCTCAACAAGTCTTTTTATGCTCAATTGATGCATGACTAACCTGTGAAGTGTGGATGACAGGGTTTATCATTTCTCTGTTTAGTTTGAAAAATATTTATTTCTGCCCAACAGTAATCCCAGACAGAAACCAGCCCAAAAACCAGTGCCTAGATTTTTATATTCCAAACACACAATGCCACAGAAGTTTTGTGTCTGTTTTTGTAAAGATATAATAATAGCTACAGTAAAATTCAAGACTGAACATGCTATTAGGAAAACAATTCTCATGACTGCAACAAATATGAACCCAAAAACATCCCTGAAACATCCTTAATATTTCAGGAATTTTATTTGTAATTTGAGTCTGATCAGGTGTGGTAATGGAGCAAACTTTCATACCGATCCTCACAAAAATAAGCATGATTGTTCATTCTCAGTTGCACAAGTTGGACTACATGGGAGTAATAGAAATCAAGAGGATTTCTTGATGAAGTCACAAAAAAATGACATTTTTGACCACAATCTACAACATACCCATTTCCCCATGTAGGATTTGGGACAACAGAACTCAACAAACACATGCATTGTAATATTAGACAGATGATAGTTATTAATAGTGATAGTAATAATGCAGCTACTACTTTTACAGAACATTGTTTGTGTCTGGGTAGCTACACTTGCTCCCAAACATTGTGAGGCCATGATGCCCTTCTGGACATGGTGTGCAAATCCTGGAGGCGTGGGGATATTATCATGTGTTGCACTAGCTCATACAGACTCTTTATATTGTATTGAGCTCTCAGACTTATTCCAAGTTGCATCATTTTCCTCTTTCTCCCTGCTATTGTCCTCCTGAAAATCATCACCATTAGGATCTGTTGGGGATATAAGCTCTAACTCTAAGGTTTCGGCATTAAAGATGTGAAGTGCTAGTGATGTTGTAGTGGCTAAACCTATTTTTTGTTAGAACCGTCCTTTTGGTGTTGGTGTTGTGTAAGAACATGCAAACAAGTACTTGTGAGGATTCTTGTTTTTGTCCACCCCAAACGAGACAAAGTTAGGGCACCATGTGTGGTTGCTTCAGAAGTTGCATCAAAGTACATGTTGGCTGTGATAATCCATTCTTGAATATCTCACCCACTCAAACATCTAACTGGTCCCACTTTTGACCCTTGCTGTACGCTACTGTGTGTTAAACCCAGCACCAGCTGCTGCCCCACATGGCAAGCACATAGTCCCTTGCCATGTGGCACCTGGTCTGCCCAGGACGCAGCAGCTGCAGCATAGGTTTACCTCTGCCCGCTGGACGAGGTTCAGGCCCGTGCTACTGCACCGTGTGTAGCTAAGACTTAGTTCCCCATAAAATAACTAATCTCATGAGTCACCAAGATCTAACACTTTTTGTGTGTTCAACACTGTGTATGGGATATGAATGCAAATGACACTGTTTTGGAAAACTTGTCACAAAAACAGCATGCAAAGGTTCTGGGGTGACATTGTGAATACTTTTGATGTAATGGTCATGAACAGAAAGTCAATTTTCCAAATTTTTCAATACTTCTAATTGGCTCCCAAATGTAAAGGCCCGGTGTTATGGCTGTACTCAATATTATTATTTATTGAATGAAGCTTATTCCAAAAGCTAAGAGAATATCTGGTCAATTGAAAAAAGTTCTGGGTTGATATCTCAGAAAGTGAATGAGGGACAGTGAGTGAAGGGTGCCCCACCTGAAATTGTTGGTGTGTTTTAAAAATATCATTTAATTAGTATTGTACCATGTAAAATGAAAAAACTTGATTGGCCAAATTCTAAAACTTTTTGACAAATATGAATGGATTGAAGATTATTGTCATAGAAAAAGCTTAGAAATGAACTATGATTCTAAGATACTGGTGCTTACCCATCTTAATTTACTGTTAGGCACATTGACCAAACTCGGAGTTCTAGAGGGTTTCTTTAACAACTTCATCAGTGGTTTTATGACCAAAAAGAAAACAAATTCATGTTTTTTGAACAAACAACAAGTTCTACTATTATTTCCTTTTGTAAATATAATTTATATCTGTAAATTCCAGGTTTGAACCTAATTAACCAGAGAATCCAAAGGATGGCATAGTCAAGAAGCAAAACTATTGCCATATGCAAGACTTCTACATTAGAACTGAAAAAGTGAAAAATAGAAGTCATGGATACTTATTTGAGTTTGAGATATCAATTCATCAACATGATTTTATAAATTAACTTTTTGTCATTTTTTGACATTACATCAAAAACACTAAACCATGATGTAACCTGAGAATTTACTGTTTGTGCTTTAAATTGTTTGCTTCAAAATCATAAAATTTATTTCCTTATAAAAAATTGACCCTACATTTATACAGAAAATATTTGTCGATTTTTTAGAGATAATGGTAATAGTTATAAAAATAACTGTTTAAGGTTGGGAAGACACATTTCAATAAATTTAGCCCAAAAACAACATTTATCAAGATAATGTTTTATCTTAGCATTGTAATGGGCTGGAATGATGCCACTGTTTGTGCTTGTTAATTTTTTCAAGAAACTTGGCAAGCTTTCTCATTAGCTTTTATATTCACTTGATGTGGGACCATCATTGCTATTAACTATTGTGTTCTGCCCAAAAATGTAGTTTAGTGAGAGTTAAGACCTGATACAAGCAATTGAAAATCCAAGTAAGCAGATCTATCAATGGCATTGGTTTTGAGTGAGTTTAGATACAGTGCAAAAAATCCAGACATTTGATTTTCTGATCCATATTGAGGCTTTAATATGTTGCATCTAAAATCTTTTCAGGTATTTTGTTTCTCTATATCTTTGTCTGCATGCAATCACTAGTTCACATATGTAATATTTGGCATAAATTCTACTTCTTGACTGTGGGAACCCTTTTTTGTTTGGTCTTTCAGATTCTATTTTTTCATATATCCATCTAATGCTCATTTTTAAATAGAAATAATAAAATTAACAGGTATTTGATCAAAAATGAGGTACAGTGCAGTTGAATTTATTTAAATTTCCACTCTGTTGCATTTAAACAACACAATTCTTTGAAATATCATAGATTCTCAAAAAGCTTTTGTAGTTCAGATAAATTCCAAAGGTTGTCAATTGAATAAAATTGAAATCTGAATAAAATATCACAACTCACTAACAATCAAATCAAATGGAGTTTTAAGCAGGAAGTTTTATCGATGTCTTGTTCCATTAAGTGTTTTAACCATCAATTGATAAGATTTAATGCTTATTTTCATATTTCAGGGGTAGTCAATTTTAGCTTTAAAAAAGGTAAAAATAAAATTATTTCTGAATAGTTTTGGGTAAATTCTATATTTATTGGGTTGTTTCTTCAGATCATAGGATAACAATCTAATTCATTTATTCTCAAAAACAAAACTGCACATATTCTTCATATATTTCACAGGAAAAGTATATTTTTTGTACTTACTTGCTTAAATACCTGGTAAATACATGTCTAAAGTAAATATCTCAGTGTGAACAATATCTCAGCCTTCGCACTAAAAATCTTTATAATTGGTAAGATTTCTACATACATACTTGAACCAAAACCTTCTAATGCTGCTGTTTATCAAGTTTACTTTGTATTTTCTTTGAACTAGTCAGGATTATGACCATCTTCTGATGTTTTAAAACATTATTCTTCTAATTTTACACCAAGTACCGTATATATTTACAATTTACAAAGGAAATAGAATGTTTTCTACATCATACTCAACAATGACCTTTTTTAAAAAAATTAGGTGCTACTGTGTACATGTCACATTAATTGTAAAAAAGATATGTTAACAAAAAATACTGATAATCATTGAGTTTTTGAAAATTCTAGTTATGAAATAACATGAAAAAAAATCCAAGAAACCAAATCAAATTAATGTGAAGGGAGCTGTAAAACACCTAAATCACACTTCCATGAAAAAATGATTTTGAGTAATAAAGATTCAAAATAGATTCCTTGCTATTTATTCTCAAGAACATATCAATGAGATTATTTTATTATCTTTGAGTAAAAACCATTTTCACGTATGAGAGGGAGGTAAAAAATTAAAAGAGCAATATTTTTTACATTGCATAGTATGAAAAGAAAATTGAGTACTCCAACAAAAATACAAACATCAACTAAATTTTATGTATCATTTCCAATTCAAAATCAAAGTTGAAAACAGTAAGGTTCCCTAGTGGTCATTTTGTATAGAAATCAATCATTTGACAAATAGGATTCATTCTGTTATGTGTACATTTTTTAAAATTAAGAGTTGCATCTATCTAATATTTACAAGATCAGAGAACTTTAATCAAAATTTTATAATGAGTCTTTGTTGGAAAATGTACAACATGTTTTTTGCACAAGTGATTTATGAATTTTGTATTTGAAATATATACATACATCTAAACATTTATCCAAATATTCCATTTAAAGTTAAATTATTGATTCAATTAAATCATTGACATTGATTTTTAACTTTTATAAAATCAACATTGTAAATAAGAGTGCCGAAGAAAAGAATAAGAATAATGTTGAAGATATAACATGAATTAAAACAAGTATTTTTTTTTCAAAATTATCATGATTGATTCCTTCCAGCTTTAAGTTAATATTTTTTTTTCTCACAGCAGAATTGATGTGTGTCTAATAAAGAAATACTAATATCTAGCAATCATTTTCAATTTGCAATTTAAAAAAGAAACTCATGCCAGATAGATCACACACACTATGTTTCATGCTTCTCAAACTAAACAATCTTTATTGGCTTCCCATTTGAATTAAAAAAATATAATTTTGTGTTTGTATTGATCATTCCAAAGCAGAAAGTGATATATTCATATTTGAAACAAAATTGTTTCCTGTTTTTTTTCATCTTTAGAAATATTTTGCATTTCTGTATTAATAAAATTCAAGGATAGGAAAGAAATATTTTTCAAATGACTTTCCTCAAGGAGGACAGGTTGTTTCTTCATAATGAAAGAAGCTAAGAGAGGAAATATTACAAGCTGCTCATTTACAAAATGCTGGATTTTCATCTGCATTTGTGAACATAACATTATTAATGACAAAGAATGCTTTTAAGTTTTAGGTTCAAAATCAGTGACTCATTCTATTAATTATTTATCAATTATTTTTTTAGATATTGGTTGTCTGTTGCCTGTTGACTTCAATACTAAAAAAATCTATGAATTTGTTTGTTTGGTCACTGCATCATCCAATAACAGTGTAGTATGCATATTAATACCCAATTTTAAGCAAACTATGATTGTTACATTAAAAATATGTATATATATATATATATATGTTTTCAGAAAATTTACAATATCGACATATATCTTTAGATGTACAAAGTCAAATATTGATAATTTTCTTATGAAGTTCTACACCAGTACTGCACTTGGAAATAGTACACACCTTTTGGCCATGTTTTCAAAAATCATAATATACATATTGAGTTTTTGGTGTGTACTGATACCAATTATAGATACTCTATATGAAATGAGTATATCTCTTCATTAGTGCTCAATTTTTATATGAAAGTATCCTCACCATTATCCTTTATCATTTTCTATTTTCTATGATGAAAAAGACATTGAATCAAAAACCTATAATATCCCAGGCTTTCTGCAACTCCATCAGGTAATCCAATCTTTGATACTTACCTTTTTTCTTTATATGGATCTCAAAGATTGTCCAAGCTTCTCCCAATTGGTATCCCTTCAGCCATTGCCCGATTCATTTGGTCCCACATCTGTAACATTTATAAAACCTCCTTTGCTTGTTTCCTCTTTTCATATAATTACACACTGGGGGTCAACCATGGAATAAAATTTATCATCAAAACATCACAGCCGTCAATTAAAAAATTCATCGACAACCCACAAAAAGAAGCAAAATTTCCTGCCCAACTGGGTGTCTTTCTGGTCATCAACAATGTGTTTAACAGCATCTACTGTCAAAATCTTATCCAATTTATTTCCACCAGCTTTCAACAAATCTAGGTTGAACAATGCACAGTCCACTTCCAATGGAACAATGGAACCTGGAGAGAAATTAACATGGGAGAGGTGTTCAACTAAGGATGCTCCTTATCTCCAATATTTTAAGCCACAGTGTTTCTCATGGTCCTCAATTCATTTTATGAATAACCAAGATCTATCATCAAATATACAGAAATTAAGATCAATGACATCATTTTATGCCTCTGAAAGAATAAAAAGATGAAATGAGTTTACCTTTGCTCAAGAACTTTCAAGTAAAAATTACCTTGCATTATAACACTGCATGGTCATTTATTGACATGTGAAATTTAATAGTTTTAATCAATGAGACTATGACCTGAATGAGAAAAATTAAGATAAAAAAAATTAGAATAAACCATTATATCAATATCCGTTTACTTGAATAACATAATGTGAATCACATAATTCATCACCATTTTCATAAGAACATTTGTGTCAAAATTGTACTAAAATATAGACCTAATTTATCAGTCATTGACCTAAACAATTTGATGATTTCAAAATGAAGCTGAAGCAATGGCACACATGATTAAAACAAGACTCATAAAATTAATTATATAACAATTAAGAATGATAAAATTATTTCATGTGAAATATTACAAGAAATAAAATTCATCTGCATTTGGCAACACATCTTCATCTATAAATTACATTGAATTATATCACTACACTGTCATTTAATAACTTGTTTTTTGTGTAATTCCTCAATTTAATGATGAACTAAGTTGGCAAAATTGGCTTGGAATATGTCATTTATAATATTAAGTGATAGCAGTATTATTTACTTCCAATGAAATGTTGAAAAATTTATTTCATCACCATTTGCCTAAGAATCTCTATTTAAAAGTTACATTGAAAATTTGACCTATGTTACTAGTAGTGAGTCTTAGCATTTTGTTGATCTCAATGAAATGATTAACACAAGTAAAATCATTTTATTAAATTATATGTATTTCAATGAGAAATGATAACATCATTTACTTTTTCTGATATGGTACAAAGAACAACCCCATCTCCACATTATAGTTATCTTTGCAAATGAATACTTTAAATCATAGACTGGAGGATGTTTTATTTACTTGTTTGTTTTTATTCAAGGACATGTGTGTTTTTATATCTAACCAATGAAATTGTATAAAATGAATAATGAATGACTTCAAAATTAATTTTTACATAAATTATTCATCTGGTTTACAGTATATGTATCTTTAATAGGGTATATAAATAATCCACAAAATTTGTATGAGATGCTCTATGTCAAAATTACACTGAAATAAACCTCTGCATATTACTTTAGATATTAGTAATCTAAAAAGCTGTAAAAAAACATCCTTGCATAGAATGTCAAACTAATTTTGTTTTATATTGCTCAACCAAAAGCAAGAAGGTGTTATTGGACTGGCATACATTTTTGAAGAAGAAGATTTTTCAAATATACATCAACATTTCTTTTTCAATCAATTATATTGCTCAGCCAATTTGCATAAAATATGGTGCTCTTTCTGGCCAACAGCATCAGAGGAATTTTAGATGGAGAAAAAATAAGACTCATTCATCTTTGGATGTTACAGGTGGAGAATTTTCATAGATTCTCCATCTCATTTGGATTTAACTATGTCTCTATGACCATTGTTTCTATCAAAATAAGTTAGTAATTTTGCATGAGAAAAAATCAACAAAATGTCCAGTGCTCCTACTGCTAAAAAATACATGATGTACCTACCTTGTAGTAAGTATGGTACACATTAGTAAATGATACAAAACCTTCCATCAAAATTTTTTGTAAGCTACAAGCTAGAGTTTGTTTTGTCTCAGAAAATCAAAATATGTGAATCCGTCTTCCGGCTCGATTGTTGTATTCTTGTCTTTTTTTCTAAAAAACCCTCCCAAACTGAATAATTTTCAACAAGTCTTCCAAATGAAACAATTTTGTTTCATCCCCCTAAGAAAGGTACCATTTCATGAATATTTGTTTCTAGAGAAATACTTCCCACATGGAATCATCCTCAAAAAGCCTTCCAAATGACATTTTCTTCTATTAAGATCCCTCCCAAAATTGAAAAAGTACCACCAAATGTCCTCACAAATAATTATTATTGTGACTAATAAGCCTTCCCATACAGAATCATCTTCAAAAAGTCTTACAGATTAAATATTTTTGTATTAAAATCCTTCCCAAAATGAAAAGTTTTATTGCATGAAATCTCATTTTTTCCCAGAAAACCCTCCAACACTGAATGGTCCTGAAAAACCACAAATTATTATTGTGTCTAAAATGCTGTTCCACAAAGAATAATTATCAAAAAGTCTTCCAGTTGAATTTTCTTGTATCTAAATCCCTCTGAAGATAAAAAAATATTATTGCACGTACTCATGAACTATTTTTTCCTAGTGAGCTCTCCAACACTGAATAATCACAAAAAAAAATAAAATTATAATAGTGTTATACCAAGTTCCCTCCCAAAATTTAGTAGAGTATTATTACAATAACTCACACTTTTTAGAAATCCCCCAATTGAATAATCTTCTATCTAAAACATAAGCTGTCATTTAATATCATTAGTATGGTTCCATTTTTTAATTATTAAGCATAATGCATAATACTATGATACTATTAATACCTTCTTTAAAAAGAACAATGTTGCAATTCCAGTTGTATTTGAATCCACAAAATGGAGCAAGTACCAAATAACTCCTCGAAGTTTGCAGCTGCTGCGCTTAGTATTGTAGTTACTCTACTTCTTAGAGTTATGGTACAACATCGTGATCATCATGCATCATCATCTACTACTTACGAGACGATCCAGTTCCAGCGCCCTGAGCTCCAGCGCCCATTCTCACTCCCTTGATAAGGTAATTAGTGAAGTGCTGATAT
>JALLOT010001186.1:0-15874 GCA_036939595.1 Thalassiosira livingstoniorum | reverse complement strand
CCGAAGGCGCTAGCCGAAGCGCAGCGAAGGCTAGTTTGTATGGTAGCTACATAGGTAATTTTTTAAGAATGGATTATGAATTATGTTGCGTCTTTTACAATGTAAGTCTCACAGTAAATTTACACTTGGAAGTTTTTTTAACTTTAATGTTTCAAACATTTGGTACAAAATCTACGTAGAATTTTACGTCGTAGAAAGTGTGTAACTTTGAGAGCGTAATTTGCCATTTTTCTTACTGGCGTGTAATTTTGGTCATTCCCATTCCCCATTGCCGTTAGTTGGCCACTGCCCCAGAACCCAGACCCAGAACCCAGAACTGTTGATTTGAGAATCGAGAGTTGATCATTACGATGGCCTAACTTGACCAGCCACATCTTCCACGATTTCTTCTCAGGTCAATAATGGGACGAAGCAACAGCGGCGGCAATGTCAGCGGCGGCAATGTCAGCGGCGGCAATGTCAGCGGCGACAGTGATAGGGGCAAATCAGTGTCCATACAGGGGTCGAAATCTTCGTTATTCATTCGGCTCATTGCGGCATCAATCTTTGTCTTCGTTCAACTAAACACGCTGCATACACTGACCTCTAACGATCATGTGTCCAATGACTATTCCGTAGATGGAATGGCGGTCAACCCCGCCCAAGTTTCTCCTTTGCAAAATTCCTCAGACAATAACAACCTAGTACTTTCATCCTTGGTGGATTCCGACCTAAACGAAACCTCCGACAATAACGACTTACGCCGGTCCCCTCAAGAATATACGGAAGCCATCCAAAATCTAAATCAACTTCCACTTAACTCTACCAAACGAATCGCCTTTCTTACCTTCTCCTACGTAAAACACAACGACTCCTCCCACCTCCTCGAATTTCTGTTACCGGCCGTGGACACCTGGGCCGAACCTACACCTTCCGAACTGGATCACATGCGTTCCACACCCTCACCTCACAAATTTTACGATCAAATCACTCTCTACGTAGTTTTCAGTTATCATTCCAAAGCCCCCTTTGAAAATGCATGCATAAACGGACACGAGCTTACCCCCTACCAACGCAAAATCCTTTGCCCCCGCATCCACCCAATTTATGTAGAATGTCCGGAAGGACGCTTCGGCGAATCCCCCTGCTGCAAACAACAGAAAGGTCTGCTCACAATTTTCCAAGACCCGAAATACCCATTGTACGACTGGTACGCATTCTTCGATGATGATTACTACCATGTCAAAGACTATCTGATGGAGAACTTAATGCTGCACAATGCCAATTTTCCCATGGCTCAGATATCGAGAAGTCAGGATGTTAAACCTTTAGGATGGGGGAAGGGAAAGATGTGTCGGAGGGGAGAGGAGTTCAAGTATCCTTGGGGTCATCCTATTTTTTATAGCCGTGGGGGGGTTGGTTTCATGGCAAAAGGTGAGTTTCTGCTGCGTGTGTTGTTTCTTGTTTGTTTGAGACGCATATTTCAAAAATAGCAGATGATTGGAGGTTGCATGCTGTCAATATCTTTATGTATCATTTCTAACCTTTTACGTATTTTTCTTTTTTGACTTGGCAAGGTTACCGAGCAGGTAAGAAGCAACAATCAAATGGATTTGGGGAATGGTTTTCATTGTATTGGTAGTTTGAAGCATTCTTATTGTTTTTCTTTCTATTTTCTTCTGTGCAATCTTCCATTTCCATTCCTAAGGGAGGTAAGATTTAAGTGTTCTTAGCAGATATGGAACTTTCTTGTTTATTTTATGGAGTCAATTCATTTTGTGAATCTTTCTTTGAATCATTTTTTTCAACCTACGCACAACAACCCTTCTTAGCCTCGTAAAACAGTGTGAAGCATTTGAAGTAACCCACGACGTAGGCAACCAAATCCNTTGGATGTACTCCCTCCCTGTTGGTAGACTCCCACCCGGTGGAACACTCCCCCAACTCCGTAATGATTTCATCGGCTATCACTGGGCCGGACGTGACGATGCACGGAAGACCTACCATCTCCAACCGCGGGATCCCAAATTTCCTCCGTTGAAACCCCAGCCAGAAGGGGAGTTTTCGTTTTACAAAACACATGAGAAGCATCAAAGGGGTAAGAATGGGTGGCTCAAAACTCCAAAGGTGTCAACTTTGTTTCATGTAAGGACAGGAGATTGGTGGTTTAAGAATGTGACGGGGTTTCGACAAACTTTGACGTATGCGAGGTATGGAGATCCGAACACGTGGGATGAGGGTGTTTGGCATACAATGTCATTAAGTGATTGTAATGGTAGGGGCTGATAGCCTTGTGGACTTGTCTCTAGAGATGATAATGTATAGATTTGTAATCTTATTAAGGAGTTGAACTAAATTTTTTTTTGGCATAGATTGATGATGGATTGGCGAAGTACCTAACTGTTGAGGATTTCACGACAGTTTGAAAAGCCACAGCTGCATATTTGCCTATTGAGTGAGGATATTTGTTGTGATAGATTTGGCAGAGGTTTTATTATTCATGATCAGAGTATACAAAAAGGAGCTCGTGAAATGCTCTGTACTTTTTTGTTCTAGAGGGTATGCGTGCTCTGTACCCCAACACAAGTGGTAGGAACTTTAATAATACTTATACTCACGTACAGGGTACCATACAGAGCATAAAAATGGGGTCTTCCATAGCTTCTGCACCTGTAATTAGTAACTATTGTACTGTACAATGTATGCAATTATACAAAATATACGGTTCTGTAAGCAAAAAAATCTTTCAAAATTTCATCAAAATGCCACCTGTCCCCCCCAATTGCATTTTCATTTTGTACCTTTTCACTCCTGTAGAATCTTTGACTTCTTAGATGGGTATACATCCAAAAAAGGTCAATACAATTGTGAAATATTGATATTGAGGTACCCAACCTGATTGATGCGTGGGTTCATATTTTTTACTTATGTTACAATTAAATATCACTATCATTTTAACACAACTAAAAAACATTGAATCATGGTGAGTAAATCCCAATTTTTTGTCTGTTTTGTTTGTTATTTCATGTTTAATTTTCCTCTCAAAATGATTGCCAACTCATCATTTAACATCCACACCCCCCACATAATAATCACTGTTCACGCGTCACTAGGTGGCCAACATTTGACCACTGTCTTCTCTGCCACCACTGTCATGCCACTGTATTCACTGCTGCCACTGTCTTCTCTGCTGCCATTGCCACCACATTCACTGATGCTGTCATCTCTGCTGCCATGCCACCCTGCCTTCTCTGCCTCTACCACCTGCCACTGTCTTGTCTTCTCTGCTGCCACATCACTGCCCTTTCCTGTTGCTGTCATCTTCTTTCCCATATCCCCCCATTATCTTCTTTACCATTTCCCCCTTCATCCACCTCTATTATTTTCTGCCACTGATAAAAATTGCCCAACTCTCAATTCTTTGACTCCCAATTCAATACCTGCTTCCCTTGTTGCCTGCATTCTATTGTCCTTTATTGAAAAGGGTGAATGGTGTATTTCACTTTCACATCCCCTACCATGAATTGTCTGTTCATCTCCCATTCAATGTTTGTGTTTTTAGGGTAAACGTACAGATTCAAAATAGAGGAAGGCCAACACCAAGGCCACATCTAAGCTGGGAAGAAAGAAAAGCAAAGATGACAATCCCAAAGATAACTCTCACTTATTTAAGAAACATGAATCTTATCTGGATAAACCATTGGAGGAAATGAATGGAACTTCTGTGTTTGAGGGCACAAACATACATGACAACCAGTTTGCCATTTTTACGGCACTCTCCAACAAGAAGAAGAGTGATGATAAATACTTTATTGCACTCAATGTCATTTACAAGATGAGGACAGGTTTTACTGACCAAAAACTCAATGCCCTTGTTCCTGCTCATCTTATAGCAATCATACAAAAAGGGAGGAGTGCAAATAAATAATAGATACCATCAATAATGCTCCAAAATAAAAGAAGGGCAGTGTTTGACTTTCTTTTGGTATTCATACAGTGCAGACATTTTTGAATTGAGTCCAGTGTCATGGTTTTGCCAACAATCATGAGTTCATGATCTGTATTGAAACTGTCAACTGGGAAGCATGTGCATACATACATCAATATCAATGTACTGTAAAAGGCCCATATGGGAAGAGATTTCACCAGTTTTCAATATGTTGTCCATGTACTGATCACAGCACGTTAAATGTCACTCCACTATGTTGCCCTTATCACAAAAATGTCTCTCTGGTACCAGGTATTTGTTTTGTGTTGCTCTTCTTTTTTCCTTCATTTGACTATTCTTGTGAATAAAGCTTTCTCTTTTCATATTTGAAAGAGCTATTTTCTCTCAAAAAGGCAAAAATTTCAAAAGCAATGGTCAGATCAGAAGGTATTAAAAAAGAAAGGGTTCTCCTTGAAACTTTGGTGGATGGTTTTTAGAATCAGGCCAAAGCCTCCCTTGGGTTCTTGTATGGTTTTTTGACACACCTGTACAGCTCCTATTTGAGTCTATTACTGCAATGTGCTGTAGCACCTATCTGATGATACAGCTCTTCTCACTGATATTTATTTTGAGTTTTTGTCAATCAATAACCAAAATCACATTACAAGAAAATGGTGTGCTGTGGTGCTATGGAGATCCTCTGGCATGCTGAGCAGAAACTAGGAAGGTGTGATATGCTGGGAGTGCATTTGTTTTTGATATGAGATCAGTGTGTCATGAGCAAGGGTTTTGCAACTGACAATGGACTTGAGAATATCAGAGGACACACACCCTAGTCTACAAGGGAATTTTCTCCTGATTTTGTGGGGGTGCACCTATTGTAAAAGAAGGTGCAAAAATTGAGCTGCTCAAGAGTCCTGGCATAGTCCCTGATCTCCCACCTGATGTTGTTGATATAATAATATCCTTCCTGTCCAATGTGACTGCTGAAAACCTTGTGTTGGATAAGCACACTTATAGGTTCAGATTTGCTCATGTTTCTTACTTTATCCTGGCAGAACTCATGACAGAGGCAGATAAACTGGAGTTAGTGATGAAGGAGACAGAAGAAAAGGTGTTCATCAGGTCCTGTCTGTTGGATTCCAGTATCCTTTCCTTGAGATGGCTCCCTTTCTAATACTCTGAATGTAAGAACAAGAGTGTTGCATTTATAACATGTTCTGATATTCAAGTAATTCATTATTGGACTCAGATTGAGTTAAAGGTGCTTAAATTACCCCATGTGGGTTTCTCTGCAATTGATTATATCTTTTTGTATTTTCCATCACTTGTACAAATTCAACACCAGGTCTGGAATACATCAGGTATCACCCCAACAGCAAGTGAAGAATCTGATGGATGAAATGGAAAGCAAAATAAATAGAATGACAACTCTGTTGCTAGAAACTCCAAGTGTTTACCCAGCAGATATTATCATGCCAATGCTCTCAAGATTATGTCAAAGTACAGGAAAAGGGTCATGGTACTAGCTAACTAAGGTCCTAAGTAATTTAATGAGGGAATTGCTTAGCAACCCCAGATTGTCTTGTCCTTGCCTTGTATCCTTCTGTTCTTGCTAATACAGATCTCAACTGCTCTCTGGTTTTCCTAGGACTGGAAGACCAAAACACCCTTGTAGAGAGCAAGGTATGTCTGCACCTGTTAGTGTTAGGTGGGTTTGGGACACATTTTTAATGTACAAGTAAAAGGGGTGGAAATGTTTATGATGCACCCCAGACCCCAGCATGATGCTTACTTTGATAATCTCCCAGATTCTCCCTACCTAGGTGGCATCTTTCTCAGTCCAATATAAAAAAATCCAAGTCTTCTGTACTAACTTTGAATGTCAAATTTATGGGAATTTGTATTTCTGATGTTTTCATTATGATGCCATAATTAAGATAGAATGTCAAATGTATCATTTTTTAATCCAATTGGAGCTTTGGGGTAGCTATGACCATTGTCGTATGAAGAAACTACTAACAAATGGACACAACATTTATGATTATGAATATAGAAGTACATACAATAATTTTTGCAAAAGTATTTATTCAAAAAGAAAGAGAATAGAAGAGGGTTAAATTTTGTGATTATCACCAGAGGAGAAGTTAGCTTCAAAATCAACTAACTAAAATTTCAGAGAAGTGAAAAGAGAGTCCTTGACAAAAAACATCCCACAGTGGATATGATAATAAGCTCCAGATCCCATGTATCAAAGGTCTACAACTCTGAAAATTCCATTTCATTATGTCCAGGATATACATTTGGAGTATCACAGCAATGTTTTTTCAATACTTACATGAAAATTCTCCAACTGTTTATGTTTAATTGTTTGCTAAAGCATACATACAAGAGATATATATTTGGACAATATCTTGCAATGATCTTAATTTCATTCTTGTTCAAAAGTTGCTCTCTCTTTTTCTGTTACAAATTGATTGTAAATTGGAGTTTAAATATCTCAACTTAGAGAAATCCTTTTGCTCTTGATACTTTTTTAAATGGTTTGTTCCATAGCTAATTGTCATGTCCCATTTTATTTTGCCTGAGTTAAAATTATTCAGCTGGTTTTATAAAAATCAAGACAGCTCTGACATAAATTTTATAATATTCTTGTAAAGTTATTGGCAATTACTCTAAAATATACCATAACTGTAGGATCTGTTCAAATGAAAACTTTATTTATTTTTTTAGATTTTAGCTGGTAATTTCACATGATAACACAGCAGCATAGCATCCAATGAAAAGTGAGCAAATGAAAAATACCTATTTTTAGTAGCTCCAAGATCATCCTCTTCAATTTTACATTTGAAAATAATAGCATTCCATTTTAGGTCTTTTTCACTTTGTCATATAGATTGAGGTGTGAGTTTTTTGAAGCACATCCTCCTGTCCCAAGGATCAATATAACATGGGCCTTAGGGTAAATTATAAATCAAAACTTGATTATATTTGATTGCACATTATCAGTACCTTTGAAATCACAATGAGTGGGTGAAACAAAAACCTTCCACCTCAGCAATATTTCATTGACAATTTGTTCCTACATATGAGATCTAATAAATATAAAAATTAGGTGAAAACAAATAAAAATTATTCATTATTTTTTATTCAATAACCTTGCTTGTAAAATAATACATCAAAAAAAATAATATTTTCTTGAAATTGAAATGATTCAAATAAATTAATGTGTTAGTAATAGGAAGCTGAAAAATTTTAATTTAAGATTTTTGAAACTACTTACCTTTTTTATAATATAGTTAATTCTTCTTGGAGAGCTAACATATATAACACTAAAAGAATTCAATAATGAAAATTATTCATTCAAATCAGGTTTAAAATATTCTTTATATTTTTGGGCAATAAAACTATGCCCAAAGGTTGAATTGATTGGGCTTGATGCTTGACATTTTCTTTCAAAGTGATGAGCTATACAAATAATTGTTTTGATTTTTGGAAGAGTTAAATAATTAACAACTAAGTCTTTTCTCACATGACAATTCAAGTGCTGATTATTGCATGGTCTTTCATTTTGAAGTATGTTCACAGCACAAATAATTATTTTGGAAACCAATCCCTATTTCTCAAAAATAGTTAAAACTTGCAATAGTCTTTCTTTTGTAAAACTTGTAATGATTTTGTTGAAATAAGTACTCTTACCCTCAGAATAAAAAAAATGGAGCTTTAATTTTTGTTTCTAAGTATTTTTTAAAAAATAGAGAAAAGTGGTTGCAATTTTCAAAGTTTGATCATTAGGGAATCAATACTCAAGAAAAGGTATTAGGAAGATCCTTTGCTCAATGATAAGCTTTTTGTAAGAGCTCTGTAGCTTAGAAAATTTCATTGTCTGAGACTGCAATTGTTAAATATAAATGTTGTGCATTACAATAGTGTAATATTTTAAGACAACAAGAACATAAAATGATAAAACAAAAATTGTATTCTGATACCAAAGAAAATCAATTGCAATAAGTAAAGATTGTATTTGTCCCAAAAAGAATTGAAAAAACAGAAAAATCTCAATGGATTCTGCTAATTATAAACAGTTTACAGCTTTTTTATTAGTTGGCAGAAAGGGAATGGAGTTACTTATTCCATATTAAGCCTACAAGTACAAGTTACAGATAGAGCATGTTTAAAGAAATACCTTTAAATGTTTTTTTTGGATTTTTACTGTGATATTGTTGGCTGAAAAAGGTTAATCTTGTATATGAGTCAAAATAATATAAAAAATATTGAAGAACTTTCCATTGGAAACAAACTCAAAGAGGATTAAAACAACCAATCAGTTAGAAATAAATTAAGTGGATGCATAAACAAAATTGTGCATTTTTATTTTTGAAAAGCAAGAAACAATTAACATGAAATGACAAAGAAAGATTATCAAACCTGTACTTGAAAGTATCAAATTTTCTGCATTAACAATAATAGCCAATTACTCAGAAGAAAAAACTGAAATATAGCAAAGCATCAAAAAGATAATGATTTCAAGGAGAAATGTTTTTTATTTTTTAAAAATCTATCTGAAACAATCCTAATCTTTTATCATTCATGCCACTATCCTAATTTTAATGGTACACACAAAGTGGTGCAACAGGTTTGATGCGGAACACACTTGAAGATCATTATTCTGTAGATATAGATTTTTATGGAGTATTTGATTCAAAGACTTTATACAGAAAATCATCATAAAAGATTACATTTTTTTAAGCCTAAATTACATAAATAAATTGGGATATACTTATTATTTTGAGCTGATAAAATAAATCCTCAATTTTTTGTGAAATTCACGTTATCTTCCTCATACAAATAGGTATGTTATTCACTCTTAAACCATTTATAGTTGATGTTTATGAGTAATATTTGTATTTTTATGAGTCAACTTTGGGTAATATTGAAGAAAAACATATCACATAGTATACCATTGATAAAAAAAGTTGGATGAAAAAAATATTCAATGCCAGATTTAAAAAGTGTAACAAATCAGACATGTTTAAGTCATCTCTCAAAGTTTGAAAAGGGTCAAAGTAAAATAAGCAAACATGATTTTTTGTCCTCACAGATCATTCCTCTAGATAGATGATCCACATAACATGCAAGACCTGGTTCAGTTCATTGCATTAAGTAGAGTTATGGTGAGGAACCTACTGTAACTACAAAGTCCAAAAACAATATCCATGGAATCAGGGTACTAATAAAATGAAATAAATATTTATTCAAGAAAAGCAAAAAAAACACTTTTTCAAGAATTACTCATTTCAAACAATGCATAAAAAGTGAAAGATTCTGAGAATAAATCTGAAGAAAACTGGACATTGATTTTTGATAGTTGTTTCTAAAATTCAATAATAGAATTAAAAATTTCAATCAGTAGTCAAACTGGATTTCAAATCTGTTTCAAATTTGTATTTTAAATGAAAAAATGTAAGCAAACCTTGCTTGCTCCTTAAATAGATATGACTTCCATTAGTCAATAGGACTCCCACATAAGTACTTATATTACTAGGAGCAGTTATTAGTATTATTTTTTGTGGTACTTAGTACTTACTTACTTATGTGGTACTTTCTGAAGTAGTGCATACTTACTTCAAAAGAACAATACTAGTACTTAGTTCAGATGAAAGTGACTGTTTGGTTATTTAGACAACAAATAACACAAAAACATTAACAAACAATGCAACACCACAAATGATGATTATGGAAATGGATGCATCTCAAACTTTGTAAAAAATGACAACAACATGAACACAACAATCACAAGCCATGATTGCTATGAATAAACATTTGTAATTCAAACTTTACATGACAGCAAAGGCAAACATGCCAGTGATGACGATGAACATATCCATTGGATTTAAACTCTTTCCTGTTTAGTTTCTAAGTTTGGTTATTTTGAAAACAACAATTCAATAAAATTTTTGATAACATGGTCATCCATACAATAGGCCCTTGCTCATATCCTGATTTTAAGAATTTTTCAAGGTTCCAGATGGAACATGAGGTTCTAAAGTCCATTATTTTGTATATGACTGCCTTCCAATCTTCAGACATTGATTTTCAAATCTGGCCAATTGCAGAGACAATGTCAATCAGGGAAACTTCTACCTCCCATCCAGTGGAACTATGGCACTAATATCAGAGTCTACAGTCCATGGATTGTGCTGGTACTTTTCTTTGCACTCCTCACATGCATATGTGCACACTGAAATTGTGTCTTGTTGTTATGTCCACATGGCACAAGATTTTAATGCCACAAAACCACAAAATGGCACAACCAACTCCATTTTGGTCATTTCCATCATATTTCTTTGCCCTTTTTACCTAAACAATGAATATATATTGCTGATTTTGGTATGGACTCAGATCACCTTACAGACCCATCAGGAAACCATAGTTACAGAGTGTTGTTATCAATTCTTGCTACTCTGGATTCAAATTTCCTTGATTTGTGAATTGACAATTCTGACTGAGATGGTAGCACTGATCCTTGTTGCACACACATCTGTTTACAAAGCAAGATTTGCTTATGCTTATTTTCAAATTAGGTTGTTTTATTCTTACCTAAACTAATTAGTTAGCTGTCATATCTGTTCATTGGAATTTATGACACAGCAATGATGATTGAGGAAGCAGTGCTATTAGTGATGGCAGGTGATGGCCAATTTTGCAAAACAAAGGCATCAAGTCAAAGTTTGTACAAATCTCTACATGGCATCAGCTAATTATCTTTTCTGACAACCATTTTTACATTTCCTATGCTACAACCTTTTCCTCTCCATTTACAAACACTCTTGAGAAACAAATTATGTAAAAGAATGTCATTGTTGTCATTGTTAGCCAAGTTTGATCACTCTACTACCAACAAAACCTTTTCAATTTTCTCATTTTTCACAGTTTGAAGACTGTCAGAGGGTAGTTAGTATTAGTTAGTCAAGTTAAGAGTCCTCAATCCCCTTTTCTTTGATCTTGTTGGATGACTTTCAATTGTGCTTCAAAATTATTTTTCACAAACTCATTTTCTAAATATGTGCGCATGATGATTTTAGCCATATCAACTTTGATTTTCAGAGTCACATACCTGGTCAAGCTGTGAAAGAGTTGTGCAATCACCCATCAAGCAGCTCATTATTATAACCTCCAAACAGTACATGTGATGAATTCAAAAGCAGTACTGTCTAATATTTGAAAGTGAAATATTATTAATGAAGCTATAATTGTATGCCCTTATTGGTTTTTCATTTTGTTTCTCACTTTTCCTTTGTTGCAGTAGTATGTCACTGAGCTGTTCAAATAAATAGCAATCAAGTCTTCAAACATGTGGCATAGAGTTGGGCAGTGCAGAACAAACTATTAGTTGCAAGAGAACAACATTGATCATTCTGCTTGATAGTTTTTGTGTTCAAAACAATTCTAAAAATGTACCCCATTGTATTGATGCTGATGATCTTGACCTGCATTTTCTTGAAATCTGTTTACTTTTGCTAAAAACTACTATGTCTATGCATAATATGCAACTAATAGAAATATAATTGCCATTTTATTAGTCTGCTCATACCTGCCTTAAAAATGTAAGTTATTCATCTTGAGATTCAACATATGATCATAGAAAAGGATTATCATCAAAAGTTATTCTTAATCAATGTAACTTGTAACAAGAAATAGGCTGTTAGTCTGAATCAGATGAAAAAATTAAACAGCAAATCATACAAACAATGTTTTTATTGCTGTCCTGCTACAGTACAACAAGACCCATGCCAAAATCTAGATTAAAAAATAGACAATTAATAAAATATTCAATAATTTTTGCTGTTTCAGGGATAAAACTCTAATACACTCTCCATAGGAAATACTTTTATGTTAACTTTACCACTTCAATAAAATGAACTTTGTGCTAACTTTATTATCAAAATCAAAAGCCTCATCAAACTTCTGACTACTTACCTGACATTGAAACCATCATGCAAAGGCTGCTGCCAAATTACTTAAAATCAGCAGTGAATAATAAAATAAAATGACAGGTTGGTACTTTTAAGTGCATGATAGGAAAACATAATGTTTGGTTTTACATTATGACTATAATTAAAGCTTAAAAAAATGACAAATAGCTAGTTGATTCAATAGTAGTACAGTCCCATTTTGAGTCCCATGAAGGCTAACTAGAAGCTATCCTAAGCTATCTTTGACAATTAATAGTTTTGTCTTGGATCAATTTTTTTTATGAAACATTTCCAAAATAATTGAGCAACCCCATACTTCTAACTACAGTACTGTCAAAAATACTAGTTTTGATTAGAATCAGTTGTATGATCAGGTAGATGCATCAACCCAAAACAAAAAAAGTGATTGAACAATAGAGTTGTAGAATTGAGATGAACTGTTGCTATCAATTTACTTAGATGAGCAGAGAAGTATATACACAGTATTTTTTGATTACTTACTATTGATTGTTATGTGCACAAAACCTTTTGATGCACAAGATGCCAACACAGAATGATTATACTTTTAAAGAATGTACTTTCTTGTGTTGACATGAATTGCTGGAGGGAAGGAGGACATTCCAATTCTAGTGGTGATCAGTATTTGTAGTTGCAGTGGTAGTTATATGGCCAAAAATAATAACTAGTTGTACCCAATTTTCTGTTTTGAGTATTCAGATTATCTTAATTATATGGGGACATTCTTTCTTGATATTATAGGATTTTTTGCATGTTAGACTTTCTTTGTTTCACTTATTTTCATATCAATGGTCGTGATATGATTATGACTACTATGATCAATTTTTAATTGAGATAATAATTTTTGAATCATTTTTCCAAGAATCACACATGATTTTTTTTTCAAATGCTTTTCTATTTTTTTTTCACACCTGTATATTTTAATTCAAAATAAATTCATTCTATATAATTTCACAACACAGTTGGTAGTTCAATGACACGTACTAAATTGTACCAATGCAAATAATACTCTCCACAATGGTGTGAATAACAATGTAAATATTGTATTACACATCCAAGAAACTTCTTAAAATTTACACCACATGATGGAATTGATGTATACACATAAATATTTTTTTAAAAGAGTTAGAAAAGAAAAATTCTCTAATCCATTATTTCTGTGTGTTACCTTGTCACTATTAATAACATGATATGATATTTATACACTTGACATTCCTGGCTACCAACCATTCCATTCAACACAATAGAAAGAAATATGAACATATGACAATAAGAGCCAATATTTTTTGTTGATTTGAAAAGAAGATATTTTTTCAGCTGGATAAAAAATCATACATGAGTTTTCAGTTGCAAATCTGGTTCTGTAACAATATACAAAAGTCAAAGGAATTAAAATTTATGTGAATGTGTAATTTTTCAAATTGTGATTTTATAAATTTTCACAACTAATTTTTACTATTAGTTGAGCCAATGTAACTATAATATTTATTGACATCACTTTTGCAATCAAATTTAAAATTGAAAGGACAATAAGACCTGAGTAAGGCATGCTGATCAGTAACAACAACATTGTTTTTATTCTGTTTTGTTTTATCAAATTTCCAAAGGGGATTTGTTTCAAGTTTTGTTATCTCTTGGTTATGGGGTCATTTTTATTGGAGTTGTTTCCAATTTTTGCTTTAGCTTGGTCAAAAAAAAATAATCCAAAATGACAAAATTCCTTTTTTAGAATGAGTCCTTTAATATATTTCAGATCAAATAAACAATGGATTGGTCCAAGAATTCAAACAAAAGTTCCCTCCAACAAATCAAAAATGTCATTGATCACTCAAATTCTAATTTTATTGGTATGGATTCATTTCATGTGGATTATCATTTATCATGGTTAGACAGTACCAAGATAATTCTTGGCCTGAAATATTGTATATTTATGTAGAAATCTGTATTTAGCTAATATGAAGAAATGCTCTAGTAAAAATGCTCTAGTAAAATACTTAGATTGTGACTGGATTTTAACAAAAATTCTGAAGACATAAATACATCAATACTAATTTATTTTTTGCCAGTTGGACACAGTTACACAATCCTTCCTACCCTGTGATGTAAACTCTAATGTAAAACTATTCCAACATGACAACAATCAATCAGATTGGCATGTCACAACCTCAGTGAGTGATGTCATCCCAAGAAATTTCTCACTCTTGACATTACCTTGATACCCCAAAGAAAGTTTTTGGATAGCAACATCCACCATATTGGGCCATTTGCTGATGCAACAATGCCATCTCAGCACCAATGTTGACAGTGGCAAGTGCTATTGAAATGGTGTTGTTGCATCAGTAAATGGCTATGGCAGTTGTTGGTGGCCAAATGCACTCCTTAGAGGATCAAGGTAATGTCAACTGTAGATGTTGAATGGTGCAATGGAAGTGTTCAAGGTTGTGACCCATAAAGATGTTGGATCCACTTTATATTTATAGTCAAATAGTTTTTAGTTAGGGGTATTTACTGGTATTTTCAACATCAAGTAGTTACAAGGGGGTAGATAGGTTTGATAAAAAATAAACTCATCATGCTTTGACCCCTCTATCTTGTCAAAAGACAAATAATGCTAATGAGAACAAAAAATCCTTCCTTTTTGGGAGTTTGGATGAAGTTATGGGATTTTTTGCGTTGTGTGGAAAGAATTTTTGTTTTTGGATAGATTTTTTGTTTGAACAGAATTGGACAGAACTGGAAAGAGAAACTATGTATGAAAAATCTTTCTTGACTGAAAAAAATATTCAGAAATGGAAAGAAAAAAACTTATCTGGCAAAAATCCATCCACTACTGAAAATCACATGATAAAATCTTTCCTGTTGTCAACTGTGGTCTTTCTGTCCACACGGTAGTTTCATAAGTAGGTAGGATTTTGGGGGATCACAGAAGAGGTTAAAAAATATGCTTTTTGATAGCTTTTTTGATCAATAAATCTATTTTTGAAAGGGAGGTTTTTTCAGACCTAAAATCAGGAAATTTTGATATGTCTAAAAATCATTACCCTCATTTTGTTAATTTTACCAGCTATGTAGCACAAAAATTTGAAAGTCTTATTGATTATTATTGCCATACAGACCTCACACAAGATAATTCATCATAGGAGCACATCAGGAGGGTAAGAGAATTTTTTCTTGCAAGGTGAGTTCTTCCTGAACGCAGTGGAATATTGTTTACCCTCCTACAAGGTCTAGTTTTTTCAATCAAATTGAAACGTGTTACTAACCAACCAGTGACCAGCCATGGTGGATGGTGGAGCACCTAATTAAATAGTCTGAGTTTTCTAAAATCAGAATTGTCTGGTTCAGTCTGTTCATACACAAAATTGTCATCCTTCTACTACCATACTGTGTCCACCATGACATCATGCTCAAATTTTTAATGGATCTTGGATCATGGGTTGTTGTTTGTTGTGGGTTATAAAAAGTAATGAAAACAAGCCATGCAGTAAAGGAAAAAATCATATTAAATCCAGTTGAATCTGAATACTTCCTCCAGCAGGAGGTAAATTACCTAGCGCTTTTGCTAGATAGATTTTTTGAAGGCTATGTGAAAAACACACCAGGCAAATTCAAATTCACAAGTTCTGAATAGAATGACCTGAAACTCACACAAATAATATGCAACAAAAGACAATGGCTGGCCAGCTGGCCACACACCCCCAAGCTCCAAGCTTGCAACAACCAATGCAGTTGAATGAAAAACAAATAAAAAAGAACCAACTGAAAACAGCACTTACCAGTTGCAACTACTTCTTCATGCACAACAACATTTTCTGATTACCATCATTGAAGCAACAGCATCCACCCAAACCAATGTTGTTGCAGAAAAATCTAGTGCCACTTCCATTTTGCTAGGGGGTTTCTCAAATACTGATTTTCAGCATTTTTGAAGTTCCAGCTGGAACTGGAATTTTTCAAAAGTCTGTCCGTATGA
>JALLOT010001185.1:0-18771 GCA_036939595.1 Thalassiosira livingstoniorum | reverse complement strand
AAGCCCAATAATAAAACAGATGGTATATTATTGTGATATTAATGACTTTTAAAAATAGCGAGTTGCCTTTGAAGTCAAACGTACAGTACTTGGGGATTAGGTTTGTAGGGGGCAGTACTAGAAGGAGTCAAATGGGTGGTCCAGTTGGGTGTTGGGTGTTTGGGGCAAGTTGGGGTCTGGAAAATATTCCAAAAGCAAAGTCAATTCTACAAGAGATTTTATGGAGTGAATGGTGTTTAGCAAGGCAGCACTTAAAATTCTGTACAGTTATCAAGCATCCTCCACAATAGAGGTAAACAAACAATTTATTGTTTAACCTTGTGTAAATAATCTCTATTGTAGTATTGTATATTGTGTCTAATAAAAAAAAACTCAAAATATCTATTTTGCAATGCACTCAAAAAAGAAGTAGTATCTCATTCAAAATTTTCATTGGTTCCTAAACTTTGTGTGTGCATAATATTGATTTCATTCTGCGGGATATTGAGTTATCTCATTGTCTTGTGTTGGTGTTAGTGTTTTCACATTCCACAAATTGAAGTAGATCAATGAATAATCAGTTGACTGTAAGTGAACAAAGAAATACATCACATCTTACATAATACCCCAACCCCAACAACAAAGGTTCTTGGTTTGATTGTATGTGTGGTTTTGCTCCATTTCATATACTACAAGTGGTATTATGCATGAATTCATTCACATGGTTATTTTTGAATTGACTTTTTAGTTGTCATTTTAATTGCAGTGACTGATTTTGGTTCAACATTTCATGTGTTCTGTTTAAATAAAGATCATATCATCATTTTCAAAGTGAGCAGCTAGTACAAATGGTATGCACACCTGCATCTGCATCTGCAACTATGTAAAAATAATACAAACTTTTTCTGTTTTAGTAAATGAGTCTTCTCCATATTTCTACCAAAAAGAAGTAAACAACTGATAATTCTAGTTTGACAAAGAATTTGAAATAGAATAGATTTTAATTTACTTGAAGCATTAAGCAGCAGTTCTTCATTGTGGTTCATAGAACAAGATAGAACAAGATATACAAATAAATGAGATGGAACTTCAACTTAGTATCAAATTCATGTGGTACCATATTGTTGTTGTTAATGTTTAACTTAAATTTGGAACAAAGCAAAGTAAACTCATTCATTTATATCAATCCTGTTTGTTTTTCTCATCATATTGATGATAGTTTCATCTTTTGTTCCTCATTTTCAAGTCATCTTGTACTGTAATGCTTTATGTAAAGTTCATCCCAAGTAATTTGGCATCTTGTGGGACTCATTCATCCTGAAGAAATACTAAGAACAAGTTCATTGGATCAATTTCATTTCTTTTAAAAATATTTCTTGCCCATCATAATTTGCAATTAATGAATTTGTTTAAGTTTAATGTATTAACCACAAACAACAATATCTTGAAAGCTTGACTTACAACAATTTATCAAGTGTCCATCCCAGTTCAGTAAGTAAGAAGAATGAATAAAGCAACTGCAATTACACTTTAACTTAGTGGTGTCCTGTTAGCTTAACTGTAAATTTGGCTTCAGTTGTTTACAGTCATTGTTAGTTAAAGCTTGCATTATCCTAATGAAAATTTATTGATTAATTATTAGGTTTGCATAGTACATTGGATGCTAAACATATGAAGCAGAAATACCATAGAATATTGGTTGATTTCAACTCAATTAAAATTGAACATATTTTTTATTATTATTTGTGTCTTTTGCGGTATTATGCGTCAAATTTAAAATAGTTGGAAATTGAAAACAAAAAGTTGTCAATAAATGTGTCAGGATATGCCCACAATGTAAAAAGTGAACATGAGATTTTGAATATCAATATCAATATCAAATTTCAACATTAAAATTGATAATGTTTATATGTAAAGCAACAATAATATCCTTTTTCAAACTACCAAAATGTTATGAAATATTGACTTCTTATATCTAAGAAACCAGAAGAACTATTTTCAAAGTTCTTATTGTTTCCATAATTTGATCACATGACCATGGAATAGGATGATTTTGATACCAACAACGCATCCTTGTTGCCAGAAATGAGAACCTTGACCTATTAATGTCAACTCCTTCACCAATTGATAAATACACCATTGATTTCATTTCATTTATATTTTTTGTACAAGTGTGTAGTCAAACCTAGAGCTGTATTTACCTGGTAAATTACCCAGTAAATCTAATTTTGACTTGGGTGTGGTAATTACCCTTTACTGGGGGTAAATATAGAATTTACCCTTACTGTTTACCATAGTAAGTGGCCCATTTACCTCCATTATTTTCCATCTACCATATTATCAAATACATTGAACCATAAAAACCTATTGCCATACTTTAGTTACAGGTCAATTGATGCTAAAAAATACAATATTCTGATCACAAACAAGTTTAAAGCATTGCTGTTTGGAAATAATCAAGTTATCTCATAAAAATTATGCACTTATGTTTATTTTTGGTGTTTAAGTTTATTTTCCTCAATTTAATCTTGCTTTCCCTTGTTTTTACCATTTAACCATGGTATTTTAGAATGAGGGTAATTACTTTTTACTGGTTGAATTTTTGTTTTACCAGGTATTTACCAGGTAATATACCAGGGTAAAGGTAAATGAACCTGATGGGGGTAAAGGGTAAATGAGTAATTGCAACTCTAGAGCCAAACCTCAACAAATTAAAAAGGATTGAAAATCAAATAATTGAAGTTTGCTTGTAGCCACTGCTGTAGTAGTAATTCCAGGACCCATGACACCGTATGTAGAATTGGTACATGACGTGTCGGTAATTTTCCTCACCACCACTTACACTAAGGTTTTAACATACGTATGAGGTATTTGGCGACTTATCTAGTAAAAGCTAGTGTTTTNATGAGGTATTTGGCGACTTATCTAGTAAAAGCTAGTGTTTTCACACCACCACCACAAAGTTTGCCTCCTTAACACATGTAAGAGCTGCGTGGTAACAGCTGGGTAACTCGCGAAACAAAAAATGCTTAAATCGCTAATTTTTGGAGAAGATTTTTGTCATTTGACTATTATGACGAACCACAAACTTTATACGTTAAAGCCTCTGGTATGTTTCTACGTATTCTACATAGAATACCACCACCATTTTCATTATCGTTTTAACCCTGGTTAATGCTGTGTGGTAGAGCTGCTGTCATGGGTCCTAACAATCATCATATGATCAAACAAGATTTTGAAGACATCATTTTTTTCATTTTTGTCTGTCTGTGGTCCTTCCACAAAATATTTCTTGCCAGAGATAACAGATATTCTTTGCACACAAATTTTAAATGACAAAATAGACCAAAATTACCAAAATTGATCAATGTAGATTTTTGTGAGGAGTGATTGAGAAACAATGTGACAGGAAATCACTTATTTTGAGGGGTTTCTTGTACACATTGACTTGTGAAGCTATGTACAGACCTTCAAAAAATGTTGTGACCATGTGATGATGTGTGATAACAGAAGCACTCATTTCAGATTTAGCCTTAGAATACTACTCCAACTTACTCTGATGAGTATTGATCTTACCTCTGTTTACCCACTTACACCTCAAGAAATGGCAGATTTTTTGTGCAAATCCCAGATATTGAATAGAATTTTGGTCCTTCTGGTTTAATATTATTTTTTATTATCACACCAATGGATCAGGAACCTAGCAATAATGTTCAATAGTAGTGAAAGTGTGAAGCCTAAAAAAAGGGCCAACATTGCCTTTTTGACAAATATGTTGGATGTGAAACACTCAATATTATCTCCAATCTTTAACATACAATTGAGTCAGCACCAAATGCTTTGTCACAGAATCTTGCTTCTCCTCTTTCTGGAGACAAACATCACAGAGGTGAAGAATGCAGATCCTTGGGTTCATGCCCTACACCCTCATCGTGAGTGTTTCATATTTTTTTGATTGGATAAATGGTGTGTAAAAGGGTAATAGTAATAATAATAAGCATGAGAGGAGGTAATGTTCTACTTTTCATTAATGGTGATTAATAAATATATTCAGTCATAGAAAAAAGATAATGATCAAGATATCTAATTTATCATGCATCAAAGCCTTGATCAAGGCAACAAAGAACAGAGGTGCATCAAGGGGGCTCAGAAGAAAAATGATAGGCATCTTTTCAATCACATTTTAATATTTCAATTCAAGAATAGAATCAGCCACAAAAAACTCATGGATTTTAAAAAACCTACCATTACGGTTTGTCAAGATGATGCACATGTTTGTTTTCTCTTGAATTTACCATTCAGCGTTGCTTTTGGATGTTTTGTCTGCATTACATCAACAGCATTGCATACCAATCTTTAGATTGGTTGTCTATCATAATAGAGTGCTCAGCAAGAATTTCAGTTCCAGTGGAAAATAGAGTTAGTAAGGGTACTTAAAAAGCTATGAGTTTTTGTCTTGGAGTGATAGATGTGGTTTTTGATGTTGACTGTTGTTATTGGGTTTTAAGGCACCCAGTGTGGAATTTACACCAACTTTGTGGGTGGACTTTATTATTTCTCTTTTGGTTGATTGATTGTGTGATTTCTCTTGGGGTTGGAGGTGGCTACCAGTAATAGTGGTGAAAAAATTTTGAACTCATTACAGTATCCTCAGTCTCTGGCAACTCTTACTACTGAGGTGATAAAGATAAAGGTGACAATATATTTCATCTTTACCATATTTTGGAAGAATAGAAGTAAACTCAGTCCAAGTTTTAGAAACAAAGGTACTTTCTAGGTTTTGTATTGAAAATTTGTGCTCAAATTGAAATCAGCTTGTTTTACAAAAGCAGGGTCTGAGATTTTTTTCTTCAACTTTAACTACAGATATGTGTAAAATTCATAGGCACAATTGGTCATTTCATATTTTTAGTCTCAAAAATGACTGCTTAAAACATTGTAGTTTTTGGTAGGATTGGTATTGTAGTAGAAAACTTGAGCTTAAACTTCAGAGAAAAATCTCAGAAGGACATTTTATCCCACCCTAAAGGTATCACCTGTTATTTGGTGAATGGTATGTGGAAATAATAAGCTGCCAGCAATTGTTCAAATGCAGACACAGGATTTTTCAATCCTAATGGTAGATATTTTTTTAGAAGTGCAGTGTTTATATGTAGAATTTTTTTTGAGGCATTGAGCATTTTCAAACTCTTCTAGGTTTAAAGGTTTTTTGCTAAAGTTGCATGTATTTTTTGGTTTTGCACCAGAACCAATCATTGTTCTACATTGGTGTTATCTAGAGAAAAATCAACTCCAAGCAGAGATTTTTTTTAAATTCTCAAACATAACTGGGAACTAGTGTAATGTTTAATGTTGCATGTACTTTTTGAACAATCAACCTTGTTAATATTGTTATCTATGGCTTCTCATTTCTCAAAAAATGTTGTCTGATTTCAAAAGAACCCTTGAAGAAAAAGAAAGCCAAGGACAAGACAAAAAGTCATGTTCTATGTCTGTAGAAAACCCCCCTTTGCATGAAGGAATTAGGAATACTTCACTCTTCACTATATCTCTATATAGATACTTTTTGAGATTTAGATTATTTTTTTAGATTATTTTAGATTGCTACCACATAAGGGTTTGGCGTCCATAAATAATTAGGTGTTTCCATGTTTTTGAATCAGTTTTTTGGACCCCAGGTTATATTCCCGTTGCATAGATCCATGCTTTTTATGTGACGGGAAGACATGAGGGGTTAGGGGATGAGAATAAATAATAGGGGTTCACTTTGGCAATTTGATGAAATAGTTTTTGGCTTGACTTTTCCCTTGCGTCTGTGTGTTATGCATTTTCAAAATTTATTACTACTATCACAACCGACAACTGCTATTTGAAAAGTATTGTGCAAACAGTCACATTTTGACAAGTGATGGGGCAATGTCAACAGATTTTGTGAAGTCGGCGTTGTGTATGGTGAGTGAAGGTATGTTTTGAGGGAAGGCTTTACTCTTCATTTTTTTGATTTTATCTTTTTTGATAGCAGCAACAGCGCTTTCAATAAGCAATAAGACTCAGTTTCTGAGTACTGGTTTGTCAAAAAAGGAGTGGGATAAGCAAAAGATTAAAAAAAGAGAGGATGCGATTGACCATCAAGGAGTATCAGTGTCGATGTAGGTTGGTGAGGTATTGGTGGTGGCATTTCAGGGCTGATCAGGTGTGGACTCCAGCACATCTATGAGAGATGGCACCCACGTCAGTGATGGCTGATTACTCCAAGCATATTTGTTGGGAGCTGGAGGAATCATTCACGGAGTTCTCAGTGGATAGTGGGGGTGGACATGGCCAGAGCTCTGTCGACATGTTTTCCAACACGAGCTCCCATGTAAGGATCGGGTTGTCAAGTATGCAATGAATCATTTCTTACTTGAGCCATTGGCTCTTTTTGGCCAAGCCCGCGAGCATAAATTTGGCCATGAGGGGGAGCGGTGTGAGGCTTGCTCCAAATATGGAAATTTGATTTGGGTGGCTACTCTCTGCCATCAACTGTCGTTGTGAGTAGGCGGTCGCCCTGATGATTATTGCTTCAGGCCACAAGCAAATCGGAATTTGCATGGGGAGTGGACACAGATGATGGTTAAATATTGCAGGAAAAATGGGATCAAGTTTGAAGGTCCTTCTAAATTGCCATTGCTTAATGTATCAATGACGCCTTTGTGCATGTTGAACTTTACTGAAGATTGGCCTCTTGCTCTCTTTCTCCGTGGTCCTTATCGCATGGTTCAGGTGATATTTGTGTTGCAGGAGTGTCGGTATTACCAGCTACTTCTACTTACTGAATGTGGGGTACCCTTTTTGCCTCTTCCTCTACAGCACTATCCTCTTGAAGTTGATGATCATTACTTAGAGATCCCTGGGGAGACTCACTGGCATACATTGGAATTCGAGGAGATAGTAACTCGGTTTGATACGAAGATGCGTCGGGAGAGGATTGCAGAGTTGAAGGAGAAAGACGATATTTTACCTTACCATGATACACAAAATATTTGAAGTTTCCAAGCTTGAGATGAAACAGAGGGTAAAATAATCTGAAATATTGCTAAAATCTTTGCCACCTATTGTCAACTTGCGACATTGAGGCCCTTACATCACATCATGATCTAGCAGGAATTACAAGGTAAACCAATACTCTATGCTTCAGTACTCATTGAGATCTAATGCACTGTGCAATTTTCAAGATGAAATTCTTATTATGACCTGAGATTAAAGGTGTCAATTAAGAATTTTTACCAAAATGAAGTCATCAATGAAGTCTAGAGACTGATCTACCTAGGTACTTAAGTATTGTAGGTACATTGATATTTGATCTGATTTGCTCATAAGTTTTGAGATGAGAAAGATTGGAGCTCAGAGCTCAGAGCTGCTGCGTAATTTACCAGTTTTTGGAGGTATCTACTACGGACTTTTGCACAAAACGTTTTAACGTTTTCCGGAAATGGGTGAAGAGTTCAAACAACCTCTCGCTCGGTCAGGTCATGAGGGCCCTCTGGCTCCTTTTAACTTACATGGCTACAATCCCCAGCCAAAATACTCCGACGATGTGATATACATGGATATTGTCATGATTATTACTCGAAGCTCCATTTTGCGCCAAGGATCTATGGGATGCTTACTTGTATTACCTCAAACACCATCCACTGATGGAGTACTAGCAGTACTGCCTTGTGACAATGGGAGTAGTACGGAAACTCAACAAATCAGTGCAATCAATGAAAACAATTCAAGTGATCTAGAAATTGAAAAGTTTGATAGCAACAGAATTTTCAATAGAATCATTGCTGCCTCCACAAATTCATCCTTATTTCAATCCGACGACAGTGATGTCCATGCAGAAATAAATGCAATCGGACAAGTTGCAAAGATGGATCGACAGCCACAATCTACTTCTTCCTCTCTTCCTTCTATCACAACTCAAGGTGCGACGGCCTATATTACCATGCCTCCATGTAAAAAATGCTTCGGAGCCCTACATGCTGCTGGGATCACCCGCATCGTATCTCGGAGAACCGCTTCACAGATATTGCTGGATACGGCTGCTAAAATTGGGATTGAGATGGTTTGTCTGAGTGAAAAGGATCTGCAGGAACAAAAAATGAGATTAGATAAAATATTTTCAAATCCTGCTTCGATTTCAGGCCAAACTGTGGTAACAACTGGCGATTCTGGCAATCAGCAACACAACACTACCGACCTTTCGTCGGAGGAGGTTTTGAGGAGGAGGAAACAGAGAAAAGAGGAAAAACGTGCAAAAAAGAAGTTGAAAATTGAGGGGGCAAAGCAGAATGAGTGAAGAGAATGAAAATGAATCATTTGCAAGCATATCTGCCATTGCCTTTTGTTTTTGTTTCTTTAAAAAGTAAAAATAATTAGAAAGAAATATGAATCAAATCATGCATTGATTATTGTAGACAAAACTTAACACATTTTTGCAGTTTCTATCATTGAATGAATAGTAATCATTTTGATTTCATCTTACACTTCATTTTCACTTTGGTATCTACTTTCTGACGTTTCTGACTGTCAATAACGAGAGCCATCTACGAAAAATATGCTGTCTATTTCAAAGTTGTATCACTCCAATATATCTATTTTTTTCTAACTAAACAAAACCGTGATAGCTGGAGATGACATCCTAAACATGATAATATTTTCCTATAACTCATAACTTTCTCACGAGATGCACACGGACATGAAACATTTCAAGTACACATAGATTCAATCGCCGCACATTCTTAAACAGGGGCAGATTCTAAACATATACCCCGTCCAAATCAATTACTCTGAACCCTCAAGGCGATTACGTTCCACCAACCTATCCTGAGCCTCTTTGAATACACCACACGTCATCAAAGAACTGGCAAACCAAAAAACACACGCCGAAATCCCACACTTCGCACCAGTACCCAAGCCACACTCCGCAACCTCACATAAATCCGTATTAAAAAATACAAACGTCATCCCTTCGCATATGCAAGTTGCCACCAACGTAAGTGAAATCAAAAGCCAAACCGGTGGGGGAAATCGTAGGCAGGATGCAACGATGTAAATGCACCAGCAAATACCGCCCATGATGGTGGTGGCGAGTCCCATTTGTCGGGCCAAATTGTGTTGATCGCTGTAGGGAAAGTTTTCGGAGTACAAATATTGATTGCCGTTTACTGCTCGCCAGCAGTAGAGGCCGGCGTAGGCTACTTGGTTCCGGGGGAAGAATCTTCTCAGATCTTCAAAATCTTCATCATCTGGATCCGTGCCGATTTGGATATATTTCTTTACGTTGTAGATACGTGTTGAAAAAAAAATAATTTGATTGGGCAAATAATAATCAGAATCACAGTGATTCATACTGTATCTGCATATGACAAGAAGCTTAAATCAACGTGGGAAAAATACTTACGCATCCTCTAGAACCGAATTGAGAGAGGATGAACGCCACAGACACGAATGTCGCTGGGCCAAAACAGAGAATGCCATTGGCACTGGTGATGAAAAATAACGAAAAGAAAGCAAGAATCTGTTTTTAGCAATTGTTTTCAAGACGAGAAAAGCGGCCACATAAAGTACAATGCAATTATTCAGAACCATGCCATCCAAAATCCGGCAGCTGATGCAAGTTTGTGTTCTCTGGATTAAACGGGTAAGGTAAGCACGAGAACACTTACAGCTTACGGACCATTTTTCAATTTTTGTTGAAAGGGATTGCTCGGGTTCAACTTCCCAGCGCCAAAGACTGTGCGTGCGTGCGTGTTGTAGTAGTGTTCTTGACGGCCCTTCTTATTTTTTATGTTTGGGGATTGGGGATGGCAACTGGCAACCGTCATTTTTTTCTCTTTCAGCGAGGGGGTTCTCAAAAAGTCTCAAAAGTACATTAATTTTCGACATCTTAAAATAGACACGTATTTAAAATTAATAGTCTATGTTTCCGCCCAGGGATTATTTTTGCCATTGTTTTTGTACTGAGACTTTTGGCTTTGAAGAATGTTAAGATGTAATATACATGTAAATAAAAATAAAATAACGTGTTTTAGATTTAAATCATTACAGGTCTTTTTTAATATACCCGTTATTAAGATGCATCCAACAACCAACAACCTCTCGCTCTCGCCTTCATTCGTCCAACGTCCAAGCAAGATTCGTCATTCATGATGACCCCATGCCATCCCAGGCAGCATCTCCCGGCATAACCAGAAGTTTCGGACTGGAATAAGAAGAGGATCACAGAAGTCAGCATCAGAGCATAAGTTGTATCTCTCTCTTCTCGTCTACGTACAGCAGTGGGAATAGGCGTGAATTCCACCACAACAACACCACGATCATGGCGCAATATCAAGACATCGTCGACGAAGAATCCACCCTCGGCTCACAAAGCTTTGAAGGTGACGCCACCTACACTCAATTTCGTATCCCTCGCATAGTCACAGCAGGAGATGAACTGGAGGCGTTGTGCCGTACGGAAATCGAAAGTGGAGGCGGTGGCGGTGTCGGCGGCGGCGGTGGTGGTGGTGAAGGCGGGGGTGGCGGAGGCGGAGGTGGCACGAGGTTTATCGGATTCCCGCAAAAAGTCCTCGCGATTGTAAAGATGCTGGGTGGAAACCACTGCTGCGTGGATTGTGGGGATGAGGAGAGCGAAAATTTGAGGTTTGGCTCGGTGGGGTATGGTACGATTATGTGTCAGGAGTGCGCTCATCGACACATGACAAACGCCGAGCAGGTGAGCATATTATACTCTTTGTAGTACTAGCTTTCGCTGTGTTGGTGGACATTCTGCTTGTTCGCTCATTTGAAAATTTGGCCACTTAATCTTACATTTACCATATCAATACAAATTCGTACCCCAGGAATCCATCATCAAATCCTTTTACGAAGACCAATGGTCCCTCCGCTCCGTCATCTCCCTCCTCGAGGGGTCCAACTCCCGCATGCTCGAATTCATCAAAAACAAACCCCGATGGCGCGCCTCCAAATCTTCCCGCAACATGATGGCAGACTCGGACGATGTTTTGGCCTTCAAACAAATCTATCTCTCCAAAGCTACCGCTCATTATCGAAAATTATTGGAGAAGAAAGTGGAAGAGGTGTACGAACAGAGGGTGGCGGCACAGAAGCGGGAGGATGCCGCGCAGGAGAGTATCGCTTTGGCGGTGTATGGAGAGCGTGTGACTCCTGGTCCGTTTGATCATATTTTTGAAACGATGCAGATTTCTCCCGATGATATTCCTGGGTTTCATAGCTCGGTGGCTGGGATTGATTCGAGTATCACTTCGAGAACAAAGAACATGTCGATGCCTCCTATGAAACGAGGGTCGAGAGGCGTGTCGGGTACGATTCTGGGCCAGAAGGAGGCACCTTCGTTGGAGTCAATTAAGGAAAGGATTAACATGAGGAGGAGCTTCATGCCTTCTCAGATGCAACAACCTATGCCTCCGGATGCCATGGGGTCCAATGAAGGAATGGGGGTACATACTATGTTCCAAGAAGCTCCTCCTTCTATTCGTATACCAGCAAATGACATGGAGCCACAATGTCCAGATGAATCGTACAACATGCCGGATGATCGCAGAAGAGTATCAAATATTGGATCAAGGCAAATGCGCCGATTCAGCAGTGGCATGGACCTGGTGGGTGAAGTTGGAGGGTATTCGATTCAAGATCAGCATCCGGACGATGACCACCGTGACTACCGCAGGAGGCCGGACGATGTGTCTTCCGTGGGATATTCCGTGGGTGTTCAAACAATGGGGGGAGCCAGCCAAGTTCAGAGGTTTGGTAAAATTGGAGGGGATAATTATGATGATCGGACTGCAATTACATTCAATACAATGGGTGGGGCCAGCCAATCTCAAAGGTTTGGGAGGATTGGCGAAGATAATTATGATGATCGAACTGCAATCACGTTTAATACCTACACTACATTCAACTCTGCGAGGAATAGTGCAAGTGCAGCACCACTTGGGACTTACAGGAGGGTTAATAGCTCATCAGATTTTAATGATGCTGGCAATGGGATGCAAAGGCCAATGTATCGGCCACCAAGTAGTTGAGTGTTATGATACGCTGTGGAGTATTGATCATAGTAGTAGTAATGGAATATTTGTAAGGATTCGCAGACTTATGCTTTATCTACCAACAATATGGCAATGAAAGTGCGTTGTTGATTACGCCAATTGTACTGAGAGCTTTGCTCCACACATTGATGGTTGCCATCGGATGCAAAAGCCAATGTATCGGCCACAAGTAATTGCGTGTTAAGTTACGCTGTGGGGTATCATGATCTCTGCTGACATCGCAACATCTGTTAGCAGTGCATGTGGTGTTGTAGATCATAAATAAGGATTCACAGACTTATGCTTGATATACTTACTAACAAAATTGTGGCGAAGGCACATTGTTGGCTATGCTGTAATGCTTCTTGAGTAATGTTTGTACTAGATTTGTGAGACTGAGACGGATAGGCTTATCGTTGGTAGTGCGGAAACTAACTTTTCCAGATGAAATTGCCGTTCTAGCGGATAATAACTGAGCTGAATTTACTTAACTTTACAACTTTTTACCAGCCACAGCAAAAGTGCGACCAACAATCAAAGTTTGGCTTATCATGTCTCTAAATATCAGCAATCATTTTAAGGAAGGGGCACTAAAATCAGCTCAAATACAATGGCTTTCGATGGATCATCATCTCTCATGCACAATTAAATTTCAATTGCTGATAAAAAGCTGAACAGCTCTTGGCCCTTCCATGCACATAAAAAACCACAACTAACCTGTTCCACCACGAAAAGCAATAACTGCCATTGTACTCCTAGCAATCATCGAGTTCAGTGGTTTAGGATGTATAACGTTGGTTGAAGTCATTATTGCCAAATTGGAGCATGATCCCAGGGAAAGCTCCCCCGCAAACCTATCGACCCTGATATCCTTTTTATAATAATTGTCCCCAGGCCAAAAAGATCGCGAGAATAAATCTGTTGAACCGACCACTGTAAATTTCCTGCTTGCAACTAGGGATGCAAAATGAGAAAAGCAAGGAGAAATGTCTGATGGCTTTAATAAATGTAGCTTTCGAAGCTTCCAAATGCAGAATTGAAGGCATCATCGTTGGAGTCTCTGTTCAATTGAGGACATTGGAATCACGCTGCAATCTGTACCATGGCTTGTTGACTTCTGTTGATTTCCACCTTCACATGTTTGCAATGTGTTCGAAGCAAACAGATCAATTTCCGGCATCCAAACTCCCTGGGTTTGGGTAGTTTTTCGTGCCAATTCTTTTCATATTCTTTCGGAAGCTGTGAAATTGGAATTCCTGATTTCCGGAATGCATCTGTAGACAACAATCGAACAAGTCGAAACTCAAACTCGTCCAAAGAAGAATTCTTTTTGATTGCATTTACTCGGCTTTGTTGGTCTGCTTGTTTCTCATGCCAGACGGCTGTCCAACAAATAAGGTGTTGTTTCATTAACTTTGAATTCCGGCATTGCAGACGAATTTGACAATCAAAGAAGTCGGGGTCGTCTATCCACCAGCTCTTAAGTAATTGATACGCGTCTCGAATGGTATTCCAATGATTTTGTTTCATCCCTTTTGAATCTCCGATTTCATTCCTGTCAGGATGGTACAACTTCGCCAATTTCAGAAAGGCTGTTCGAACCTGTTCCATGTTAGGGGGGTTCATTTCCTCCTGCATCGTCAACCCCAGACTTTGAATTGCTGCATTTACTGGCGTTGATGCGTGTCTTCGTAGCCATCTGGCCAATTCATGCTGTTCACTTCGTTCGCAGCAATCGGCAGCTGAATTTCCTTGGTTATCACAAATACTGTCGATTATGTTGAATCGCTGAATAAGATATTTTGCTACTGTAGCATTCCCAGCGTAAGCAGCCTTATGTAACGGAGTTTGTCCGTGATTGTTGGGCAAATTGTAGTCTACCTGATGCTCAATAAATAACCAATCACATGCGCTCTTCAAGCGTTCTTCCGAGTACGAGGTACCGTCATAAATCGGGCTCTTGCCAATCCAATGTGCAATCCCGCATCCCCATGCATTGGGAAAGTGAGGATTCGCTCCAAGTTTCTCCACTAAAACTTTGCATGTCTCCACATGGCACTGCCAAGTTGCAAGCTGGAGGGGTGTCACTTCCCCTTTCCCCAGGGCATCCACCTTGGCACCAAAGATTTGAACGAGTTCTACACAAGTGCTGGTATGCCCATTTCGAGCCGCCCAATGCAGAGCCGTTCTCTCATTTCCTGAACTTTTTTCTTCGACAGTCGAAATTTCCTCTTCTAACAGGAATCTACAAATTTCCGCACGCCCGTTTCCAGCAGCATGATGAAGGAGAGTTGATCCGTTTTTGTCTCTGCAATTTCGCAATGAAAGATGGTCGTGCTGCATTATTGAATTTAAGTCTCCTTCAACTGCGAGCTGCATTAGAGACTCAATGTTTTGAGACAATGACTCACAGTCCTCCATCTTTTCCGACATTTCAAGTACGATCTTTCTACATCACAAAAACAACTGCAAAAATACGACGGGTGCCTAGTACGAATGCCAAATAAATGCCAATGGTCATGGTTGATGGTTGATGAGGGTTGATGGTCGGAGGGCACCGAGGAAAATTGCGAAAAATCGCCGAATTATACTTTTTTGGCTTTTAGCGAATTCAGCGAAAAAACTTTGATCAAATTTTTTGAAATAATTTTGAAAAATAATTGCTATTTGCCTTTGAATCGCTTTGATACTAGGGAATGGCAATCAATTGATTTTTTGTGTTTTGCAGATGCTTTGCAGGTGATTTTCATCTGTTTCTATATTTGGATGGTACAAGATACGTGGGAATACATAGAATTATCGAATTCAGAATAGCCGGCCTAGCCATTCAAGTCGCTGGTAGTGAAAAACCAGTGTGTTATCTCTACTCATCAAATTTCAATGTCAAACACAAATTAAAATCCAAGGATTTGAATGTTCATTGAAGTGCCAGTTCCTATGCATTGTTTCAACACATCCCAAACTGAAAAAAAAATGCAAATCACCTGGAAAACACCTTCAAAACACAAAAAAAACAAATGATTGCCATTCCATAGTGCATTTGAATACATTTTTTTGTTGAATACATTCTGAAGACCTTGAGTACTTCTGAATACTTTTGAGTACTTTTGAGTTGAGTACTTCTGAAGAGATTTGAGTACATTGCTAAATAAAAATGTCTTCAATTAATTCAAAAAATGTATTCAAACATAATAACTCATTTCCGTATTGTGATGACAGTTCTGTTAACCATAACTTGTGTTAACAAATCTGTGAACACCATAATTTTTGTGAGCTGAATCACCATATTCTGGCCCACTAGGAGCTTAGCTGATAGACTAAACCGACTCAGAATGAAAATTTCACTCTAGTAAGGCCCATCAAGGTACATCTAGGGATGATATTTGTCTCACTGGCAGCACCATGTCACTACTATTATTACAACTTTCCGCTTCCCATGATAACACCATGTCATGGTCAAATCATTTTTTTTGGCCATTCAGATTTGGATTCAGATGAAAACAAAACAAAAAACATAAAAACTCACAATCTTGACAGAATTGTCAAGATCATATTTCAAAGGTATTAAGACCATGGTCTTATATCCTGTGTTCTAGAGCCATAATTACAAGGTAATTTGCCATAAAAAAAGGTAATTTTCCTGGTAAATCTAGTTTTAGCCCGGGGTATGGTATTTAACCTTTACTAGATTTAAATCCAGAATTTTCTTTCCATGTTTGATGTGGTAGGTTGTAAATTTACCCAACTACTTGCCATCTATCAATTCTGCAAAGCATCGAATGACCCAAATCCATTTGTATACTTCAGCCCCAACTTGATTGATGTTATGAATTCCAATACTTGTCTGAGCATAAACAATAAACAAGTGAGACAGTTAATACTAAATGCACAAATTATAGTAAGTAATTTCAAATTATTATGATACCTAAGAAATTTACCAATTTTCTACATTATTTCATCTAGCGTGTGTAAACCACACTTTCCTCACCTTCAGCAATTTAGTTTTTACCTAACCCTTATACAACCTAAATAGTCTCCAAAGCTCCTTGCATTTGACATTTGGAGACTTTTAGAATTTTGTAAAAATATTATTTTCTCATGAAGAGAGAGGTGATGTTCTTGGAAATATTTGGAGAACATAACAAAACTATTATAGAAATTTTATTTGTAACAGTGCAAACACATTGGTCCAAAAAAAATGAAAGAAGAGTGAAGATGATAACAAGCCTGGTACTTACTGACACTCCTACTTTTACCTAGGTAAACCCCATCCTGCTTCTAAATAGCAATGAAAGCAAAGATTAACAATCAACTCTATCTAGAGCAACAACCACCTACCAAAAACAAAACCACCATTGAAGCCATAATGCAACAACCAATTGTGATGTTCTGTGGCACAACAATAACAACAACAGCAAGAAGAAGACGCAGTAATACGATCTAGTATAGAATTAATTATTTTTAAATTTGAGTAGTTTTATGAAAAACAACCTTCAATTAAAAACCATGGCAATAAACATACAACATTAATTAATGAGAGTAGATAGACATTTTTTAAGTTTAAATTAAGCTGGTTGAAGTCATTGAATTCTTCAATGGCATCAACCAGAACCATCCCTTGCAGAACCATAGTTTGCTTGTCAGCAATGTGAGCCCTTGCTGACAGGCACAGGCCCATATATTCTCCACCATTTGGCAGCATATTTGGAGGGATGTGACAACAGAATCTACAATCAACAAAAATGAGTAAGTAATGAAAGCTGCCAGGGATAGCTAAAAAAAATTAAAAAACACAAGCAACTGACAATGACAGTAAAAGTCACAGCAATGGAAGCAAAAAGTATGGGACTGGGACATGAGAGATTGTCAAAATTCCCCACAAATGACAAATGACACATACATCCACCCGGCAAGCACGGCAGAATAAACGTAACACATCAACCAACACACAATAAATACTTTGCAGATGAAAATGAAAAGTAGAAGAAAAGGAAAAAGAGCAAAACAGCAGCAGCAGAAACAAAGTGCCACTACTTGTGATGTTGGTGGGAGCTGGGATAAAGCAAAGAGAATGTGTTTTGTGTGGGGCGTGAACTCTACAAGAGCTGGTGTTGTTTGGATGAGGTTGGATTCAGTGAGCTGTGCAGTGGGCTGGATGTGGGATGGGCTCAAAAAGATTTACATGGTTTTAAAGTCTTCAATCATGAAGCAGAATTTCACATACAGATACAGCATCATGGATCGTGGATGACCTGGATGCAGCACCCTCCCTAGTCAGAACATCAAGAAGAGCATCAGATTGAACTGCACAGTACTTTTCTCCCAAAGATCATTATTTGGCACTGTACTGACCTCTAACATGCATCTGATTATTTTGAAAAATCTTAAACTTATAAACATAAAACTTCATTTTTTTTTAGAGAGAAATAGATATTGCATGATTTAGAAAAATGCTTTTTGAGAGCACAAAAAATCCCTGTAGAAAAATTGCTTTTAGAAAAAATATAGTCTCAAGTCTAAAATCATTTTTGACTGATAAAAAGAAAGTTTTCTCATAAATCTATTTCCTTATGTTTATTTCTGGTTTTTAGGTTTGTTCACTCTCATTTACCCTGTTTACCATTTACCCAATTGTTTTTAGAATAGGGGTTATCATTTTTTTACCATTACCAGGTCAATTTTTGATTTACCAGGTAACTACTTGGTAATTTACCAAGGTAGAGGTAAATGTACCTGGTAAGGGTAAAGAGTAAATGGGTAATTAAAGTTAAAGTTATACCTTTTCATCACATTCAAAACAATAATATTTGTAATATTATTACTATCTGTTACTGATATAGTTTAACCACACTCTGTTGACCACTACAATTTAATCTATTTTTCTTATTTCATACTTGATATACTGATCAACCTAACAAAATTTGCAAAAATCCGTGAATAGTATCAGCAAAATTATAATCTTTTACAAAAACTGTTTTCATGATAGTCAACAAAAAGAAGTTGATAAAGTTTTGTATCTTAATCTTCACTATTTGACAAAGAATGTGTATCATCTGCTTGGGTCATTCAATTAAGAGACATGGGACAAATGTAATGTCTGTATTGCCTCTTCACTACATGATAAAACTTAACTACAAAACAACTGAATGAAAGTGTACCATATTTCTAACTTCAATTCCATATTTTAGCTTACAATGAATTAAAATTACTGAATGGTTCATGAAATATGCAGGTATTATTTTGTTGTCATCTCTTTTCAGTTGAAAGAATCAAAAGTCATTTATTCAATACACTTGGAATCAATCAAACACACACATAATGAACAAAGACTTTGATGAATTTAAAAAAGATACAAACAAACCTCATCAAAGATATAGGAATTAAAATATAGATCAAAATATTGAAAACAAAAAATGTTATTCAATCAATGAAAGAAAGTAGGGAATTAAAACAACTGTGAAACATCTATCATTTTATGAATGCTTTTCAAAAAAAGAAATTTTCAAGAAAAATAAGAAAAATATTACAGACACAACAGATAAGAAGTTGAAATAGAGTAAAAAATCTGTAAAGCAAATAACATGAAAATGAAAATAGAAATATTAAATATAAAATGAGCAAAAACAGTTTATTAAAAATCATTTTGTAACAAACAAAATAAACAATAATATCAACATATATATATATATATATATATATATGTTGATATTATTGT
>JALLOT010001184.1:0-15865 GCA_036939595.1 Thalassiosira livingstoniorum | reverse complement strand
ATTTTTTTAAAATTTTAGTCACGTTTTGTCACGCTAATAAGTTTTACTGTTTTACCAACGTGTAAAAAATAACGTTTTGAGCGTGACTTTGGGATGTTCCTGGTCTGATGTCTGATCATCCGGTAATGCCTTCTTTAGATATGGTAGGTACTACCATAGTAACTCTATTCTTATTTTTTGGCGCCTGGAAGAAGATTACCTCCAGGGGGTTCAAGGTAGAAAAGAAAAGTTACAGCCAAATGGCTCGCAAAACTCTTCATGAATGACATCAAAAATTACTCCTAATCATCAGTATCTACCAGTAGTTGTTTTTTAGAAATATACCTATAATATTCTGGCAATGGTCAGTTCATCTGAGCAAAACTCCATTCTTTTCTTAATAAATTTCACTATACAATCAATCATATTTTTTGAATCCTGACACCTGACACTCAATGGGAAAATTAAAAAATTAGCAGGAATTAGTATTTTCTACATAATACATGGATTTATTCATGTAATATATAATCTAGCCTCAAACCATAACCTGCAATGCATTTCAAAAACTATCCAGACATTTTCAAAGCCCTTGAAGGATAAGAAATATGAGACTGAGCATATCAAAAACAGGTTACATGTACCTTTTGGTAAATGTATCTAACAATTTGACTGATTTTGATGCAACTGCTAGCAGTACTACTATGTAGTAGTATTCCACAATAACTTATGAATGATGACATTCTTTTTCTTTCTGCAACCTCAGAATACCATTTCAATGGATCAAACCAAAAACAGGGATCCTTTCTCAGGCTTTAACCCAACAATGTCACAAGAAAAATCTCTTTACTGCCTTTTCTATCCTGACAGTACAATCCATCATTGTGTCAAATCTATCATAAAGAAATTCTGTGGCACTGGCAATAAAAAATTTTTATTTCACTCCTAATATACACCCCAATAATGCTCTAAACCTACATATCCAGTTAACATTTTGTTTTTCAGAGTTCCAATGTTGCATCAAATATCTTATGCATCTTTTCACCACTTATCAATCAAACCCCACTTGATCCAACAATTTCAGATCTACATTGCTCTAATCACCAGTGTAGGACTCTCCATGGTGCTATCCAACAGCTGAAATGTCAACCTCAATCAATTGACAAAGACATGTGATTAATGCTGGCAAGAACAACATAAAAACAAGAAGCATCAGCATAATATCAACTATCACATCCCAACAACAATGGATCTATCAATGGAACAGCATCAATCACACAGCAATCATGAGAGAAAAAATAATGACGAGCATCATCAAATAAATTAACAATTGGATAAAAGCAACTAATCTAAAGCAAACACCATGGAGACCAACAATAGAACCAAATCAAAGTCAACAACAAAAATGGAGAAGCCCAAACTCCCCCTAAACATAAAGGTACATTTTTCATCAAGGGCATGAAAGAGCAGAAAAAATGTAATGCTTACCAAAGTGTTGGCACAAAAAAATACATCTCAACAGGAAGGAGCATGCAAATTGGTGGGATAGTCCATATATATATTTATGTATAAATATATATATATATGTATGAATATATATATACATATATAATATGCATTGGTTAATTTTAATAACATCTAGGATTTATCATAAAAAGAATATGACAATTATGTAACAAGCAAATACTGGGTTTACATGTAATCCTGTGTACATAAATGCATTGTGGCAGTGATGGTAGGCAGATGTGATTGTTGGTTAATTGTTGTGTAATAGTTGGAGTGTGGAGGAGAAGCAGTGTGTGATATGAGCAGTGGGTGCTGTCTGTGGGTAGTCACTAAGAGACACTGTCATGGTACCTAGAGATTGTGCTAGGATTGCCATGCCTCCATGTCCTGGCTATCCTTAATGAGAGACTGTTGTACCTTCCTTTTCTCTTGACTTCCTCTCAAGAGGTGGGTGATAATTTTGGAATAAATGAATACATCTCAGCAGGAAGGAGCATTCAAATTGGTGGGAAAGTCAATAAATATTGGGTACAACAAAAGAAAAGTTCTTGTAGACATTTATTCTATTTTGGATCCAACTAACAAAACATCTTCCTCATTTATCCTCAACTGCAAAAAAGGGAACAAGACATTCCAAAGTCCTACAACAAGCAACAAATAAATGCATGTTTGGAAGTTTACAAAGAAGAAAACTCTCATCCTAGTCTGCAAATGGAGTGTCAATAAACACATGTACATTGTTTATGTCAAGGAAGTACACAAGAAAGTACCTATCAGAGACAAACTTAACATTGAAGGCTTACAGGGACTACCATTATCCAAAAAAATTCTTTGAAAATATTGAGATAGGGCTTGAAAAACTCTTAAAGGTTTTCAAATACAGATCTCTTCTAAAAGACCCCACACAAATTCAAAATAGAGTATTTCATTTCATTTTATTCCATTTCATTTCATTAAATACCCTGGAGAACATTTTTTTTATTGATTACTGGACTAGAAGCACTTTGGAGTCCCATCAACAGCCCACTAACTGGTAGAGAAATTGCAGCCAAGATAGCAGCAGAAGCAGACAAGAAAGTCCACTGATACAATCACAAAGTATACAAAATTATCAGCTGCAAATGTTGCTGCATTAAACTGAGCCTCGTCTTCTCCACAAAAGAATATTTTCAACAGCACAAAGGTGAAAAACACAGCAATTCATTACAATCCTTGCAGTAGACTAGAAAGACAGAAACACCATCATTAATGTTCTCATAAACTTATGTCATTAGAGTGAAATAATGAATATCAATTTGTTCATATGTGAAAGACCACTGATTACTATTTCATATATATAAAAAGGAACAATGAAAACAAAAAACAACAATTTCAAACAGATCTCAAACATGATGTAGCAACTCAAACTTGCAAGTCAACAGAATGAAAACTGATTGTGAGAAATGTCCATCTCTTACATTTGTTGCTTGAAGACAGAAAAGTATCACCAGAATTGTCAAGAGCACAACCTCTTGTAGGGCCATCATTCCAACAATTTTGATTGGAAGGACACATCCATTTCAATTTCCTTTTTCATTTGGACATGATGACTAAACGACTCTCTGTAGCAGAAATCAAATCAACAATTGAACAAAAGTGGCAAATAAAAAATTGCCTCCAGTAAAGACATAATGTCATCAGAGGCATTTGATGAGGAAATCCAGAATGACAGCAACAAGGTCTTAAAAGCATTGATTATTGTCTAACAAGCACAGACTTCAGAAGCAACTCCACTCACCTGTTGAAAAATAGAAATGGCAAAAATGAAGAGGACTGGTATGTGTGATCAATGCAGTAGGATGATTTAAAATGGTCATAGTTTGTTGTGACTGGTATGGAAAAATGGGAGTCATGGAGCTTTTGATGGGAGTAGCATGTATTGTATATTTTTTAAAGGAACTCATAATCAAAAGCTGTCAACAAAATCAGAAAGTGGTACTCCTGGATGAACAATTATGTTGACATAATTTCCCTTAAAATTTGTATGCCCCATGATCAATCTAACTTTGCCAACCTGTGTTGAAAATTACAAGTCTCAAAAACCAAAAATAGGGAGAATCATGATAAGGAGTTTTGATGTCCTAAATATGATATTGAGCCCATCACCTTTATCTGTACAGCCATTGAAAATTTCGACATCACATAAGAGTAGGTAGAGCAAATGCTAAAGGGTGAGAGAGATGTCAAAGGCTTAGATGAAGGAATTGACTAAAATTGTGAAATCGACATGAGGAAAGATCCCTTAATGGAAGAGGAGGAAAAAGACAAAGGATCTCATAAGTATACTATTAAAGCTGAACAGCATCAACAACAAATGCATTTCTCTCTAAAGGCCAAGAGAAAGCCCAACATAAAGCTTACACCCTCCTCAACTTACTCTGATATGTCCAAATTCATAGGAATAGAAATGAATGCTCCAAAAGCAGTCATTAAATCCCTTTATGCTAATTTTTACAAGATTTATGGTTACTTATGACCCTATCTGAGGCATCATATATGTGCTCCCAGGATTACTAGAAATCATTTGACCAGGAGAAAATTCTCTGGAGTAACTTGTCTGGACTCCAAGTTGATTTACATTCAATTGGCCTCCACCAATATTTCAGAACAAGCCATGGGCATCCTTGAAGAAGACCACTTGACATAGTCAAAACCATGATTTGCAGCTGTTGCTATATGTCACCACCTTCCAACACTGTCACAAACATCTAACCACAACAAGATCACTTTCAATACAATCTTTTGTCCAGCATTATCACAGGCTACATTGAAAAACAGACCAAATTCATTGACATTGCTATGGATGCATAGTACTGGAGATCCCAAAAAGAGAAACCAAACTACTTCCTTCTAACAATGATCAAGAGGATCCTGTGACTATTACCAATTCCTTTGATTTTCTTTGTTGTATGTGCTCCCTCCAACAAAGAGCAGCACTAGAAACATTCACTGAAAATGATACGGCAAACAACAATACTGAGCAACAACTGATGAAATGAGAAAACACTATCATTAACAATCATGCTGCAGATATATAAGTACCCTATAGAAGGCTGCGAACAAATCATTAAATGTAGTCTTTTTGGTGTTAGCTTAAAGAGAGCAGTAAAGAATCACTTACGTTACAGTATCATGACCATCTCCAATATGCTAACAGCTTTCAGTACCAACAATTAAGACTCTTTATTTGCAATCTCTGTCACCAACAGAAAGATTATATTTTCCAATCTAAGGCACAGTTCATTCATAAACTATATCTCCAACTTCTTCTCTATACATGTCATAATTAATACAATATCTAAACCAATGCAGCAAAGAAACATTTCAAACATTACATATAAACACATCTTGGTAGAAGCAGAAGCAAACAAATCAAATTCTTGGCATTAATTGTGCAAAACATGGGCAACATCACCCTCTCCTTCTTATTGGTGACTCTTAAGCTACAATCTTTTTATCTTTGGCACAAGATTTTGCTTTTATCAAGGACTCTATTCATGTGTGCATCAAGATATAATTAAAAACATTTCATTTGGTATAATCAACAAAATATGGGATGAGATTCATCAAGTTAGATTTTGAGCATCCCTTGAAGAATGAACCAAAGTAGAAAAGACAAAAATCTCACAATTCATCTTACATCAAACAATAACAATTAAAAATCAGCAAAGGTTATTTTTTCAGAATCTCACAGTGATGGAAATCAAAGATTCCAATGTTGGAATCACTCAGAGTCTTTTTGTCAAACCCCATTAACATCAAACAGCATGAACCACCATTTTTCTTCTGTGTTGATAAAGATGTTGAGTAAAAAACATTCCATCTTCCAGGAAAGTGGAGAGTCTAATTTTATTCCCCTGGGTTCAGGATCTATTTGAACTCATCTACCTCAGTGAAGTTCTTCCAGACATTAAACCCTAACTCCAGGACACATACCCCTCTGACCTCTCTAAACTCTATTCCATTGTCACACCATCCACCAACCCAAAGACTCATGTCTTTGATATATATACAATGTTTTTTGGATCACTTTCACAATATACCTACTTTTAGCTATGAATTGGGGGATGTATAACTGAATGGAATTTGTCATTGAAACTGCATCACATATCATGAAAATTGTATTGACAATCCACAAAATGAAGGAAAGTGTTCAGCTAAAACATCAATATGTCTCAAAACTGAAAATATGTTAGACAATGTCTCACAGCAGAATTTTTTTAAAATTATTGCTACAAAATTTCAAGAGCTCTATGAATTTGACAATCTGATCTACAGCAAAAGTGGTACAGGCCAATTTTGTTGGTATGATGGAACTTGGAGGTAGATTACCATCAGGGCTTTGTTCCACTATTTGTTTTATCCAGAGTTAGTTATGAATTGGTTATTTACATTACACATAGTCCAATGGTTAGTTATGTAACAGTTGGATCTATTTTTTGTGCTTCCAGCTAGGTAATGGTTACTGGTTATTAGTAGACCCTTCCAAAATCCTTATTTCTTGAAATTTTTTATTCTGGCTGGAAAATCAAAAAAAAGTATGTCCATATGACTGCCTCACATCAATGTGTCAACATTCTTGACTCAGGCTTACTCTGAAGAAGATGGAAATCAGGGAATTGGCTGAAAGCCATCCAATACCAATGTGACAGTAATAGCAGCACCCATTGCACATTGCTGGGGCTGATACTATTTCCCTGCTCTTCTCACATGCATGCAAGTACACTGAAATTGTGGCTGGTTGTCATGTGACACATGGATCAAGTTTTTATTACCACAAAACCATGAAATGACAAGTTAACTCCATTTTTGCCATTGCCACCTACATTGTGCTGCTTTATTGCTTTGTTTGCAAACCTTTTGGTTGATCATTGCTGCTCAACTTCTTGTCATCATCCCTTTAAACAGGGTGTTGTGCTTTTGTTCATGCCTTTTTGAATGATTGCTGCTAAGAATTTAGTGTGTTCCTAATCATTTTCTGACTTCATTGCAACTAGCTAGTTGATTGTTTCTTTCCTCCAAGTAGCTGGTTCCATGGTGCAGTAGGGGGGGTGAAGTTGCAGCAGGGGAGGAGACAGAGATGGCAGCAAAGCCAGAAAGCGCATTGTTTCTGAGTTGAAAAATGCATGATATTTTCTTAGCCTTTGTTTTTCAATTTTTATTCCTTTTTGTTTTTTCTGGACTAACTAGTTGGTTGTTGTTTTCTTGAATTTTCATTTATCTTATAGCCTTAACACCAGAAGAAGAATGGCATATAATTGATAATCAATCTTTTGGAGACTGATTGCTAGTAGTCTTACATGCCTGCCTGTGGCATCAGTCACTGGTAGTTTCCAAAAAATAAAATCTATGGCATTTCTTACTTTTATTAGCCATTTCATTTACACTTTCAAAGATGTTTGAAGGAGAAAGTGGAATGAAGGTGTGTTGGTGGTTGTATTTATTTTGATTTGCTTCTGACCAACCTTGACTTTCAGGTGTTTCAAGTTCAACAAGGTTCAAATGGTGAGTATTGATGTAATTCAATCAAAACTTACTTGGGTTTATCTTGATTAAAAGGCCATGTAAATTTTTGCAATCACTATGCTGTGTCCCTTTTTCAATTTATTGGCAATTTTGTCAGATTACTCTCACATTTTGTTACCAACAACGTCAGGTGCTGTCAATCATAGTTAATAGGTTGGTGAGTGGCTCGAACACTAAGGGAAGGTAACCACAAGTGAATCACTTTGTCTCAACATTTAGCAGATTCTGTAGTTTGTAAATAAATGCAAAATACATGGTTTGATGTGAAAAGGTGAGGTAGTCACCAACAAAATGCATTTTGTTCTTTTATTATTTTTAGTTTTAAATTTTCTTTTGTTTTTCATGTCAGTTCAGTGTTGACCAAACTTAAGTTCTGCTTTTTGAAAACTGTTACTGAGATGAAATTACCGCACTAAGTGCATGTCAAAACTACTGCATTCATTAAGCTTAAGTATAAAATCTCTATTCTTTTTATAAACAACTTTTCTTGATGCACATAACATAAGCTAGAATAAATACTAATACATAGCAAAGATCTAACAGCATGAGCACTAAAATGGTAACTTAAAAATAACAAATAGTAATGGTTTGTCTATTCACCAATAATTTGTCAAGTCAAAGCAATGTGTTTTTTAATTATTTTACATTATTCTCACATGCTATGCAGTACTAATAATTTTGTATTCAATACAATGTCTGTCACAGCACTTGTAAACAACAGAGCTATTTTTTTGTACTGCATACTACATGCCCTACACCAATACTAATGGCTACAGCCATTATAAAAAGTAAAAACATTAGATTTTCATCACTTTGTGTTAATGCATGTCCCCAAGTTGAAGACACTCCACTGCATTGATTTATAACCTAACTTTTCATCAACATGTTCAGTAAATTAATTTACTTGCGTATAAAGCTACCAACTACTTCTCTGACACTGAAACCATCATATTATTCCTCATCATTTCATTGAGTACCATCAGCTGTAGCCAATGAAATATGATGTTAGTTTAACATTGAATTGTATGACAGGAAACAAACATGATTTACATACATTCTCATTGCAATTGCAGCTTAAATAGTTTTGACAAATAGCTAGTAAGTTTACTACTAGTTCAGTAACATTTTGAGTCCCACAAAGGCTATCTAGTAGTCATTCCTAGCTAACTTTGTCAATGAATAAATTAAATTAGGGTCAATATTTTTTTAGTGAAACTTTCAGGATCTTTCATTCTAATATGATAGAGCAAGTGTGCAAAAAATCAGAGAAAAATATTGTGTATAATTTTTTTGCAAAATATTTGAGCAACCCCTACTTTTAGTTATTTCTTTTCAGCAAATCCCAGCAACAATGTATGCATCTTTGTAAGTCTTCCAGAGCAATCTTATGGCCATTGCAATATTATGTTGATTTTTCACTGTACCACACTATAATGCAATGGATGTTTACTGATGGATAGTGGACATTCATTCATTTCAACTACAATAATAATTACATAGTAACATAGAATAGTAGTTTCAAATTATTACAGATGCCAAATAAGGTTTTTCACACTTTCTATGGAGTTTATTACAAAAAAGCTGTCAAAATCTTTAGTAATTCCTATCAGATTTTTTGGTTGATAATGTATTATCTATGATATCATTCATGCCTGTAAAAGTATATTTATATAATTACTTCTAATTTTACTCCTACATGCCCCCACTAAAAATGAACTAAAAAATAAGTAGTTTACTTTGTTAAGTAAAATGTATTAACTGTTTCATGAACAGTGATGGTTAACATCATTAGTGATGCAGAATAACTTATTGATAAATCTTTGTTAACTAATTTTTCAATTGGTTATGATACAGGTACAAATCCCTGATCACCATGTGCAAAGATTTTTACCAAGTCTTTCCCTTTTCCCCCATTTTCTTGGAAAAGATTTTCCTTGTGGTCATGTAACTAATAGACAACTAACTCAAACAAAGAGCAGCAACAAGACTGAATATTGTTATTCAGAAGATAATGGACTAGGAAAAATTACAAACCTCCTGGCATGGGTTGATAATTATTTTTTTGTCCCCCCTTGATGACATGGATTTTTCTCCCAAGGATCTCTGAATATTGGCACCCATAATAGATGCAAAGTCAATATCTTCAAAACAAGAATATGAACATCATTTAATGGTGAATCTATTTTACCAGTACTAGGAGAAATAACTCTTAATTAGCCAATGATTTTAGTACCATTTAGTGAGATATTCTGAAAACAAGACAAAAATATTTCTTCTTAGTAGAACTAACAACAGTTTTCCACCTTAATGGTAAAAAAGTGTGTTTGCAAACTTTGTCAGCATGTTCTTCAACCAATACATCAGAAAATAAAAGTATTGTCAGTCTATTTTTAGTTGGCTTGTATGAATGCAGACTCATATGAGAGCTCTTCTTTCATCAAAAATTGTGCATCTCATTTCAAGACCTGGTTATTGCTTGCACAAACAACTTTGTAAATGATCAACCATTCAAGTTTGAAAGTATCCAGGAGTAAAAGTGAATGTACATGTATGTGTCAGAACTGTTGCATTAGAAATGAGCTATGAAAGACACTTAAATCATCAACAAAAGATGATTTGTGTCAGCTGTGATTATTTTCAAAGGTAGCTACAGATACTCTCAAAAAAGCAATGACCCAATGTCAATGAAGGGAGAAATTTTTTGAAGGCACTCCTAGATACTTTTTAAAGTCATATTATCAAAACTAGAAATATAAGCTAATCAATTTTGTTAATGCAGTTGCATAATATTACAGCTGTAAGAGGCAGCAGCTACATGGGGGTCTTCCTATACTTACTTGTATTCTTGTTGAAAATAAACATTATATGATGACAAGAACTCAGCTTTTGTTTGATAGAGAAGGAGTGAAGTGCCAAGTAGAAAAAATGAAGCAATCAAAAGTTAGCATTAATTGAGACAGGAGGATGGTTCACCACCCACACCCCTCCTGATTAGCAATCCTATGAACAATTTAGGAATTGTCACTACTTTACCATGCCTTGAACACATGGGTAAAGCCAGTAAACCAGTGTGACAATAATACATTTATGTAATATATGTTCATATCTCTTGTACAGCACATTTATGCTGACACTCTTCCTTGTCTCACATAAGATTCAAATTGATTATTGGATGTTTGCATGCCCTGATTATTGTTGCATGATGTTACACACACTCCATTCATTTCACATACATATAGATAAAAATTAATAAGCATTACATAAAAGAGACTTGCATACTATTTGAACATAGTAAGATTAGTTATAATGGTAAAATGAATTTATGCATACAAATTTAATTTGGCCTACATTTGCTAGGTATGCACCCAGAAATGCATCAAACAGACAATTTTTTTAACTGCAATGCATTTGTTGAGACAAATCACAGTTCTTGAAATTTAATCATATAAAAAATGTATCACTTGAAGTGGTGGGAGTAGAAGTGATGCATATTAGCCAGATATGCATGTTTAGACTCCTACTAGGGAGGGCGTAGTGAAAATGTGAAATTTTCAAACCCTTTTATATTTGTTCAAACTGTGGTTTTTGCTAGATATATATAAATAATGAAGTTTGCAAAAGTACCAGGCAAAAATATTGACTTGTTCCCAAGTTATCAGAAAAAGTGTGTTTGCTAGAAAACACATAGTATTTAACAGTAATTAATGTTTTTTAATTTAATTAGAAAAAGATATAATACTTTGGTTTTGTTTTTCCCAGTAGTTGTGCAAGTGAAATGCTTTGTGAGTATTTTTTTCTATCAATTTAGTAGACCCTTTTGAGAGTTAGAGAATAATACTAAAAGTATGTCTCACTTGTGTGTATTTTTAAGTACAATCATAAAAACTAGACACTGGTTTAATAGTAATCAAGGAAATATTCTACCTCTATTTGGTACCATAGTAAAAGTGCACAATTGCTCTAGTAGCATCATTGGGCACAGCATAAAGATTCACATTTTAAATATTGTTACCAATGGATTTAATTTTGAGGTGTGAACAGCATATTCTATTAAAAATAAAATCTGCCTTGCCTGTGTAGTACACAGCAAACAGGAAGCATGGTAGTGTTAATATTAACAGATTACTTTTTACCACCCTATCCAAAGGCATGTTGCAACACAGATGACATAATAATGTTATTGATTCTTATGGACAGAAATGGCTATTTTTGCAGGGAAAAAACAGCAACTTCATTTTGGTTTGATCTTGTCAAATGCCTGTTGAATACAAATACAGGTGGTCTAATGTTTTTGTAGATACAGTACCTTCAGTAATGACTCGTCACACACAAAAATAATATTGATTCAAATATATTAAATTTCAAATAATTCATCCAATTTTTTAAACAGATTTGTCACTGCAAATGAAGATAATAAAAATTAAGTAGAAGAGCAAAAATGAAAGTAAAACTCCCACTGCAATAAAAACTATTATTACTATTCAAATTATGGTAGTTATGCAATCAAAACTTTAGTCAGTAATTTGTATGTGGGTACAAATTCAAATCTGTTACTGTATTTTAAAATTTAACATTTATGAATAAACATTGAAATTTCAGTTCATATATCTTAAACAATAATTGTTGCAAAATCAGTTTTACAGTTACACATAATTTTTACAGATTCAATTAAATTCATTTTTTCTGATTTCTAAATACAGAAGTTGCAATATGTCCTTAACTGTGTATTATCATGGACAGCAACATAGTACATATTATACATTTTTTATTTACATTTAATTGAATACAACTTCAATTATAAAATTTTGAGCAAGCATTGTGTTTTCTCAATTGTGTTCACAAATTATTTTTAGGGCCCTCAATTAAGTCAACATTATCAAATTTTTATCAAGATTGCCTCATATTTGAGTATTCAAATTACAATAATGGTACAGGCAATGATAATAAAGGTACAATCAATGCAAGTTATTTACAGCCATAATTTTTAAGACAATTCAAAAGTTCTTTCTATATCTTGCAATTTGCTACCTCTAACATGCAACTTACAACTTGAATCTGAAATTTATGTCTTTTAACCTCAAAACAGAAAATCAATTTCAAAAAAGCTGAAATTACTTGAGTTGCTATTACTATTACAATGTTAGACATACTATAAATTTGAAAAACATAACTGGCATTCAAACTTCAATTGAAAATACAAACAAAATGACACTCAACAGTTTATAACACCACTATCAAACCTACAATTGAAGCTCCCAATCAAGCTCAAACTCTAATGAATTTGGGCAAGTTTGATTTCAACAAAAACCAAAATTACAATTAGAATAATTATCATTTTATCTTGGTTTTGTATTAGAAACTTTTGTACCTGATCAACTTTACAGGATTAAATTTACACTGTAGTTTAATTTTAATTGATATCAAGATTCAGAAATGCAAATGCAAATGCAAATGCATTCAAAAGTGAAATTTCAGTTAGAAACTAAAAATATGACATTCAAACTCAAAATTTGAAATAAAGTTAAAACAGACAATCGTTTTGCAATTAAAACTAAAAACCCTAAGTAAGGCACAAAATAGTTAAAGAAAACAAACTGTAAAAAACAAGAGAAAAATTGCAAGTTTAAACATTGAATAATTTAAAATAAAAGCAAAAACATGAAAAAGGGTAATATGATTCAAAAGTTTTTGCAAGCAAGCTAATTTAAAACATAAAGGTCAGTTCTAAATTTTTTCATTTCTTATGGCCTTTGTGTTTGCACCCCCCCAAGAAGTCTATTGCTGTTTGTTTTAAGGCATGATTCTGCCATGGGACATAGTTCAAATTCAGTTAAAGTTAAAAGGTTTGTGGCACTCAACAGAGCAGCACTTCATCTCAAAAATATATGCAGCACCTCTCTGCACAATCCAATCACCATCACTGTTGATTGTCATGTTGCTGGTGTCTCCTATATTTTTTATGTGGCTGGCTAAAATCAAGGTCGTCAAGCCACCACGGTGTTTGCTTCGTCGACCAATCCGACCTTCGGCGCCACCAAAACCAATTGCCCACCCAACTCTTTCAGTTGTTTGGGTTTGGTCCATCACTCCAAAAGCCACAAACCACATCAATCCCTTCAAAACGCCGCAAGAGCAGTGGTTTAGAAGCACCACCGCTGGCCTACCCAGCAGAAGCCCCCGACCCAACTAACGCCCAAATCTCGATAATCGAGAACCGTTGAGGCTGCCAACCTTGACAGACACTCCCAATGAAACGGAAGTCATTGCATTGGCTGTGGGGGGAGCATTTAAGGAAGGGGATGTCCCAATGATGCTGCTGCTGCGTTGCCATTGTTGTCTTTTGCCACCACATTGCCACGGCTGACACCGCCTTTCGTTGTCTCTTCTGGAACTCTGGAGGCACTCGCAGCCAGCAATCATGGCCGTACTTGCCGCTGCGTACTAACAATGGAATCAGCAGTGCCAACAGCAGATGTTGGTGATTTCTGTTGGCACTTGTCTTTAAGGGGGGGGCTGTGTGAAGGCTGTATTGTAGCCATATTGCGATGGCGGCAGGGGCAAAATCTCATTTTCCTTGGTTCGCCACGTGAAAAACAATGGCACAAGCTAATTCGCATACACTATTGCAACAGAACACATGGAGATGCTGAAATTTGAATGCAGCAGCTACAAACTACAGAGGCTGCTGTGTGTGAGGGAAATATTCTTTTTAATGCTTACCTGCTAGTTATTTCAGTATAGTGTATAGAAATAGCATGGTTTTCCCTTGAAACAGAGTTTGTCATCGTCAACGTTTGTTCGTTCACCAAAAAAAACAGTTACGCAATTGGGGAGGTGAGACGGAAGGACTTGAGCAATTTTTTATTTTATTTTTATTTTCCTAAAATAGGGTACTACGCCACCCCCTAGCCAAAGGCATCTCTGAAAAGACAACAATTGCAAAGATTATACCTGTACTGAAGTGTCTTGTCTGCAATAACCCATTGCTAAGGTGGGCCGCAGACAAAAGGAGGATGAGAAGGCAAAAGATTCAATAGCAGCAATTAAAAAAAAATATCCAAGTGTCACTGACAACTCATAGGTCAGTCAACAGGCCATCCAAGTACCCAAAGAAGCCAAAGAATAAAAGTCAGCAACTCAATCAAAAAGAAACAAATTATTTACCTTACAAAATATCCAATCTGTTGCCAACTCAATCAATTTCGATATTGCTCCCTTCATTTCACATAATGGGTCCAAGCATATCCAGCTGCAGAACAAAAAGGAGGCTGACAGTCACACCTGGTACCAAACCTTTTTGTTGCACAATACAATACGCAAAGGTAACAATTTTTCAAAGGGAATTAATCAAGATGTGTTAGAATTGGCAGCAAAAATAATAACTTATGATCATGGCTACAAACAAGTCAGGAGGCTGTGAACAATGATCAGGCTCTGAAAAGAACAAAATGTTTCAAGGTGGTTGAGATCCCATTCCATTTCAGACAAGAAGGCAAGGCAGAACAAAGTATACAGATAAGATGAAGTAAAAATATCCCCAGTCTGTTCACAAACTTTACTAGACTGTGACAAAGCAAATATCTAGCCAAGCAAATTTTCAAAATATTGCAATGACAATGAACAAAAAGGCAAAGGCAGACCCTGAAATGCCAACACTAAGACTTGCCCATGACATCCTCTAACATTGGTGGAATGACAAGGAAGGTAGGGAGAAGTCCCCCACTCAAGAAGCTGTGCCTCACCTATCAGTACATGAAGGACAGTGTGAGGTGGTACAAGCAAGAGAATGAACAATTAGAGAATTCAGGGGACCAGTTTCATTGTGCATTTTTAGATAAAAAGTAGTTTTATACAGTGATCAGAAGAAGAAAGGTAAAACACTTACAGCCTGCCAAGTGGTAAGCCAATGACAACACCCAACCTTACATCCCTCTTGCCATCAGCCATCATTGAAACTCCATCAAGGTCCAGTTTTTTGTGTATTGTTTTCATCCACCTTCTTCCAATTGATTGTTGTTTAATTGTTTTTGATGCATTTAACATCCAACAGGTGATGGTAATAGGTGTCAGTACACAACCAAATGAAGAGCACAATTTGACAACAAGATTGGAAAATATTGTCTGAGTTGTGAAAAGAAGTATCAAAAGACTTCTTACAATCAAAATTTTATAGACTTGCATTGGATTAATGGGGATCTAAAGAGTGGGGAGTGAAGAAATTTTGTCCCTGATAATGACTCCAAGCTCGGTGGTTTGAAAGAGGCTCTTACCAAGAACTACTCCTTGGCATACGATATTGCTGAGGACCTTGTCCTCAAATACCATGTTGCCTATGGGAAGAACAAGAAGACAGATGCAATGCAGGCAAGTGGGGGCAAGGAAAAGGTAAAAGTAAAGAACAAGACACTCAAAGATTTGACACTCATGGTCCAATATACAGCAGGCACCAAGCAAGAATTCAAAGTGAGCTGCGACTCTCTGATCATGGCCAACACAATGCCTTTGATTGGCAATGCAATGAGAAAAGCCTACTATTGGGTTGACAGCAAGAAGACAATTTATTTGAACCTCAACAATGCTGGAGACCATGACACAAGAGCAATAGTCAACAAGTATGTTAGCATGCTCAAGGAAGAGTTCAACATCAAGTGCATGCACCAATGCCCATGATCCCTGGCATCAAACATGCTTCACCTTGGGGCCTGAATGGCCCTTCAGTACACAATTGAGTTGGAGCACTGGGGCCACAGAAAGCAAGTAAATGCATTGTAGCACTCAGTCAACCGGGCATGGGACAACCTCCAACCACAAAAACTCA
>JALLOT010001183.1:0-15915 GCA_036939595.1 Thalassiosira livingstoniorum | reverse complement strand
TTGGGGGGGGTGTGCCGATTACTAACAAGGTGTAATCAGATGAATCTCCAACAGCCACTTTCATGCAATTGTAGAGCCTTTTTACCTTCATTGACTCAGTGAAAGGTTGGTCATGTTTTTGTTTGACCTGAAAAGCTTACTTGAGCTTAGTTTGGTATTTTTCGAATCTCAAGTTCTTTTTATCCCTCTTATACTGCAGCTAGTCCATGATGAGTTTCTCCTCTGTCAGGCATTTTGTAGATTCTCCAGTACCTTCAAAATGTTGTATCAGAGCCTGGACAGCTGACCTGCCATCCAAGGAAGACTCATACTGCTTGATCCAAGCGTACGCTATATCATCCAGTCACACCTTTTGGAGCTCAAGGAAGACCGTCTGGCTGTCGGCGTTCAACTCTGGTCCAGTCAGAAGCAGTTGATTGATCAGCCGATCATGTTTGTTCAAGGCGTCAGTGGCTGCATTCCACCCTGCTGGCTTTTCCCTCCGGCAGACATATTGTAGTCAAGCAGACCTGCAACCCCGTGCATGGAAGCAAAATGGTTGACCAGTTTTAAGTACCAGTTGAACCAACACAGTCCTGTGACTATTTTTGACATCTTGCTAACCTTTGGTCCATGTTCCTTGATGTTTGCCTTGATTTCCATGTCTTGAATTGCTGTTGCCATTGCGGCAGCATCCCAGCTGGCTGTGTCTAAGTTTAACTGGCAATGGTGCCAATCCCACACCCAGTGGATTAGGGCTTTGATGTTCCTTTGTGCCAGGAGCCCCAGGCATTGAGCTGGGCCTGAGTTGTTAAATGACCTGACAATATCCTTGGCATCAGTTACTTTACATGCCTTGAAATTGTGAATTGAGGTGAGAACTTCACTGTTAATAAACACAGACTGGTTTGGCAGTTGTTGACATTTCCCATGTTATCAAAACCTCAGACCTCCAACATACTCTGGAGGTCAGTTAAGGCTCTCACCCTTGCTGCTGCTGCTGCCATTTCTCAGCTTTATCTCTCCTTATCCCAATACAATGTGGGGGAACTAATGGCTTACCAGGGCTTCCAGCCCTTACTCCTGGCGTTTGTGGTTGATCGGACCACAGCAAGTCAGGTAAACATTGCGCTTGTTCCAGTGCAATGACATTGACTGGGCAATTAACTGTCTGCTCAGGCGTCTTGATTGCAGCAGGTGAGTCTTACAACTGTCAGCACTTGTCTCTAGACTCTCCAAAGTTGAGTTCTTATTGTCGTGCCACTGATGGCAACGTCTGGCAATCAATGGCCATGCAGATGAATGTCTTTCTGACACTTACAATTAGCACTATATCATCTACCAGCTCTCTCACTTCAACCAGCTAGATGGTTGTATCCATTGGGTCTGATAAACCATTTAGAATCCACTCTATTGACATTGTTCTACTTATATCTGGTTGACTTGATTAGAAGGCATGTTGTCGGTAATCTTACAATTATATTATGGCATGATCTAATAAAACTAAGGTAAATAGACACTGTATCATATACTAACTGGGGTTTGGGTTGGTGAGTAAGGATGCAAACTACATCCTCTCTGCATCAGTATTTAAACACAAGGATACTTGCACTTGTGTGAGAGCTTTTAGGTTGTCCCCACAAAACCCTAACTCCAGAAAGAGGTCACATAAAGTGTCATAGACCTTGGGTGGTTAAAAGTCTGGATAATCCAGGTTAACCACAATTAGAAATTCTGAGATCCCTTTCCACAGGGCCTTCACCCAGGATTGAGTTGCAAGGGTTTCCAGCTCCTGGTAAGGAAGCTTCTAAGGACACTCGAGACAACCCACCTCCAGGCGCATATACTCCAAACTTGCTCACAACATGACCACTAGAATACTGTCCCGACCATAGTGCTCCAGCAGCAGATGCAAGCGCAAAATCATAACTTCTTCTGCCATATCAGGTAGCTCCATTCCAAGGAAGGCAGGTGGAAGAGTCCTCCATTCCTTTGAAAAGTTCTTGTTGACCCGATTAAAAGGTGATGTACTGAAACCAAAACAGTCACCATGGCAGGTAGTATTAATTAATAGTAATAATTACTGTTAGTCATACTTTCTTCGTAGGTGTTTCCTTTAATTATGAGCTCCTGCTCTACATTATCCTACAATCAACCTATTTATCATACTATACCAGGATTTGGGTGTGTCACGCCTTGGAGATGTGTACTCCCTCGGATCCATCCATATTCAAATGGTCCCCGCAAAGACATTATCCTTCAACCCCTGCTAAAGTATCATGCCTTTGTAATCCCCTATTTAATAATCCTACATGATTGGCCCCAGCAAGAACTGCTTCCTAGAGTAGGGCATTAGCTTTGTCAGTGCATCCGCCATATTCGTTTCCGTATCCTCTTTGGCCACTCTCATTATATCCGCAGCTACCGATTCCCTCACTATGTGATAGTTGATCAAGTTATTCTTTTTGGAGAGTGTTGATTCCGGTATACTGGTATTCTTTACAACCCCCATGTTATCACAATAAACATCGTTCGGTCCGTCGATTGGTATCCCAAACATCTTCACTTTTATTCTCATAGCAACTCCCGTGTCTCTTGCAATCCTAGCTGTCACCAATTCTGATCCAAAAGTACTTGACTCCACCATACTATTCTGACGCTTACTGTAAGATACGATCAAGGCATTGATAATAAATAAAAATATTCCAGTGTGTGAACGGCGGGTAACTACATTACTGGCGTGATCTGAATCAATAAATTGAGTAATCCTCACGGACTTTCCCAATGGCTCGAGCATTTTTGGTGGATCTTCTTCCACCACGTCCCCGTAAAACTCTGTCCAATCTACGTCCTTTTTGAATCAACTTTCATCCACATATGCTCTTGCAGGGTCAAAGACTATCCTCTTAAAAGGGTTCTTTGACAGATGGTGTACAATCAAGTAGAGTGCTTCCAAATGTCCCTCTCTTGGTGATGCCTGGTATTGGGATAACATTGATACTTCCGTAAGAATGTCAATTCTACCCAGCTTGATTGCCCACCTAAGAATCCCAATAATCTGCTGGAATCGTGACGTCATCTCAGGCTTACACTCTGCCGTGACGTCAAGTTCAGGTTTATAACCTTGAGGAAGGGCACTTCTATGAGGTCATCTTCCTGTTTTCAATTCCCTTCCATCATCTGCCAATAAATCGTTTACATTTTCTACCGCAGCCTTCACATACTGATGGCTTTGCATACTCCATGCTTTAGTACCGTCTTCTAACTGAAACAATTCTATCCCAGCTCCCAGATACCGTTCTGGAGGACCATACTCATCATCTTTTATTTCGAACTCCTTTCCAATTCTCTCCATAATCTTATTTGGTTCATGGCTAACCACCAAACAATCATCAACATACACTAATAACATCTCGTGGTAAGCCTCTCCAGATGGCTTTGCATTCCTCTTGATGTAAACGTCCAGGTCCACTATTGTAGGGGTAAACTTCAACCCTTCTCTCATGAATTGTGAGAACATGGACCTCCAGGCTGCTCCACTTGACTTCAACCTGTGAAAAGTGAGTCATAATAATAACTTGTTCAAAGTCAGAAATAAAACTAAAAATCTTGCAATAAAAGCCAATTGTACCCATAGAGGGCACGAACCAATATTGCTGGTTTGCCCTCCATTTCTCCACATTCTTTCCCCATCACAAACCATATTTTCTCACCGCATGGCGCGTTGAGATAGGCATTTCCAATGTCGCACAGGCTGAGATCTAAATCATTTAGCGCTGCCACTAGTAGTGAAATCTTGACGCTGTCCCTTTGCACCACGCTCAAGTAAGTTAAGGACACTGGCACCTCCGTCATTGAGCCATTAGTGAGGAAGCAAGAAATACAACATGGCAGGTTATCTCCTGATAACCAATTAAACCCTCGCCTCTACGTATTTCCTCCAGAGTATGCTCCTTGTAGATATGATATGCTACTTGAGCCTTTCCCATCTCCTTTTTTATTGCCCTCTCCCAATAGTCATTCCTGTTCTCCTTGTCCAGGCACAGAGCTTCTTGCACTGACTTGGGCAATCTTATTCCATACTTATGAGTTGTACACCAATATTTTGTCTTAGTTTTGGCGATGATCCTATTCCTTTTTCACAGTGTGTAATCAACCCACCATTTGAAGGCGGGATCCTCATGAATCTTATTGGCTACCGCATACTCAGCCAGCTCAATGGGGTTGCTAGCTTTAACATCTTTGAGCGGTACCCATGTCGTAGTTCCATCATTCCATTCAATCAACAATTTCCATCCTGCCATAGTCTTCTTGGGAGACCTCGTACCATTTGGCAAGGTTCTATATCCTTCGGCCATTGGGATTGCATGGCCATCCCGCTTATGATCCACTATCTCTTTCATAAAGAGGAATTTGCGTCCCTCAGAATCAACTTGAGAGTACAAATTTTCTGCGATAACATTCGCAAAGTAACGGTCAGTAGTGCCGTCCTCATATTCAATTTTGTACTCCCGAGTGTCCAACAATGGATTGGCGTGTGCCTTCCTTACCGGTTGGCCAGCTTCATCCAAAACTTGACATTTGACCATTGCTAAGTTTCCTCCACCATTCGAATCGTCCAACTTAATCTTCATACCAATATATTTGTCATAACTATCAACGTCGTCTGCCTCTCCCCTTTCAGGCTCAAGCATATCACTGTATTCCTCCGTGGTTGGAGTGGTGTTATTGTCCCTGTAGACTGAGTCTGAATTGGGGAAGAGGTCATCTAAATCATCAAGATAAAAGGCGTCTGGTACTTGGGGTATCCCAAAATTGCTATCATCTAGCCATGTATTCAAAGCCTCATTAATTGTAGTAACTTGTTGTTGAACCTCTGGATGTTGCATGTCTTCTTGCACGACAGGCTGAACGGTAGTGTCACTCACTGGTATTCCAGAGACAGGCATGATCCAGTAGCATAAATTGCTACCAATCCAATGAGAAACTCCACACCAGCGTCCCAAGGCCTTATCTGGTTCAGCTAAGCAAGGGTGGCGGTGTGGAAACTACCATACCAAGTCCCAAAAATCAAAATCCACGTATTCTGATATATCAGGCGTCACTCCTGTGACCTCTTTGTATCCTGACCGTCCTTGCCTACCTCGAGGTAAGAAGTGCATAATTTTTGCACAATGCTTGAGACCAAAGTCCCAAACACGTTTTGGCACCGATTTTTGCATCATCTTATTGTGCCATCTTTTCTTTACCTCGCGTATTTCCAAATCCACTCTGTAGATCTGATTGGTTCATTCTGGTTCTGAGTATGTCAAATTGATGTGTTTCTTTCGGGCAAGTCGTAGGGATTCACAGTCCCTTCCACAAAGCTCCGGTGCCTGATCACTTTTTAATGCTCAGGGAATCCCAACGTCTTCTGAGAATTCTTGAAGTGTTTGAGGAACATCTGATTATTTCTCCGTCGCATAGGCCTCAGTAAATGAGCCATTAGTGTAGACCCAAGCCCCAGTACATTGGCGGATAGACTTCTTTTTAGATTGAAGGTGGTCCAAGTACCACTGGCCACCAAGGTAAGACTGATGAATGTTTAAATGGTCTACCCAATACCGCCTGTGTATGGGGTGAACGGCTGTCCAAATTCCTTTTTGCGTCATGATTTGAAGTGTTTTCTTTGCAGTGCCAAGACCAATGTTAAAGGTTCAACTAAGGTGTTCCGGCGTGATCAAGGAGTGGCGGGTTTTGCTTGCCACTTCCTTCATTTCCACATCTTCAATCAAGTGGACTTGAACTTCCAAGACCATTCTCATTGCACTTGCTGATGAGACTAAAGACTCTGAGACATTTGAAAGCACGAAGTCTGTCTCACTTGTAACATCGTGCAGTTTTGATTCATTCACATCCCTTTGAACTTGTGCAATGAATTCCTCGTCCCTGTACGGTCTATTTGGAGACATTGCAACATTTGTTGGGTCCCACTCAATTTCTCCATCCGTCAGTTCAACATGCGGGCAATTTTCAAGTTCCTCATCCGTCGGTACAAATGACTCGAAGTAGATCGTAGAGCCCTGTGTCTCAAAAGGCACAAAGAGCTGCTCAGCATTTATGCCAAAACCGCGTGTCTTATCGAATGGATTGTCAGACACAGGGATTCCAAATGATCTGATCTGGTTAGGGTTTATCAGTGAATGGCCGAGGTCGTTCCCAAAGAACAGGACCTCATTAAAAATGAGGATGTGAACCCTGCCATTGCTATGCATAAGCTGTAGCCGCCCTAGCAATTGGAACATTCGTAATCGAACCATAAGAGTCATGAAAATCCCTAACATCACATTTTTGCCCTGTCAAACATAAAGCTCTAAAATTATTTCCAGCGCAGATAGTGTCTGCATGAGTATCTAATTCGCAACGGGCATGGTGGTGTTCCAAATGGTCAAACTTTGAGCTTGAAGTTGCCGCAAGCTTGGCCTTGCGCTCAAAATATCTTGCCCCTGATATTATCCCTTTGATTCTCCATGTGCCTAAAGTTTAATACATAAAGACAAGCATAGTAATCAGAATTTGTACTGCAATCATTTACTTAAGCAGTTAAAATTAAAGTGACAACATGTGGCAAGGCAAGCAAAGAGTCAATGGGTCACAGACCCTGATCACCTACTTACTTGGCAATCAAGTCTGGTTCCCATCTTCCCCCTTCGCAAACCTGCCACGGCCGAACCCACGCCCGGCCTTGCCACCCTTCTCACCCGAATTCTGACTCTTCCCAGTCTTCTGTTCCTTTGCCAAGGGCTTTGCATCCTCTTTGGCCTCGGCTTCGCCCTCTGCATCAGAAGAGACCTGGCTAGCTTTCCTCTTGTCATTCTGTTGATCACGCTTTGCATTATTTGCCGCGCGTTTTCGTTGGACGTACCTACGCCCATCAGCCTCTTTGGAATCCCATTCCTGGGGAGAATAGTTCCTAGTGTAATCAGAGCAGTTGATTCCATTAAATACAGTGGGGTCCGCGCTTCCTCGGCCTCCCCCACCTCTACCGCGGCCCCTGCCGCCACGACCACGACCACCTCAGCCACGGCCTCTACCACCTCCTCTACCAACCTCCAATACTTTCCTCCAAGTCTTTCTCTTCTTATCTGATGATTGCTCAGGGAATATCTCAGCGATTTACACTCATGTAATCAGTCACCCCCTGGAAGTTGCTCCTATACATGTCCATCATCTGGGCCTTTGCTATCGTGACCCTCACATTATGAGCAACCTGTATGCCATCGTGGAGGCATTTGACCTTGGCCATCTCGTCCATTGGCTCGTCATGTTATTCCAGTACCTGGAATGCAAATAGTAATCTCCTTTGGTACTTCTCAAAGGAGAGAGCCCTCTCATCCCCTTTAAAGAAGAGCTCATCCAGTGTTAGGTGAGCTTCCGTAAGTCTCTTGGTCGATTGACCAGTTCCCTCAAAGTGATTAATCAACGCCTGTATGGCTTGACGCCCGTCCATTGTAGCATCATATGGCTTAATCCATGTGTAGGCTGGGTCGTCCAAAGTGCATTTCTGTAGTTCAATGAAGACTAATTCCTTATCCTTCTTGAAGTCGGGTCCTGTTAGCTGAACCTGATACTTGATTCTTTCATGTTCATTGGTAGCTGGATCCCATCTGGGCGGCTTGGGCCTTCTCCCAACATAGTCTATCTTGAGACCACCCCCGGCTACACTTGGTATTGTTGCAAGATGGTTCTCCAATTTTTGGTACCAGTCAAACCATCCCAGCCCTCCTACAATCTTTGGCATCTTAATAATTTGAGGGCCATGTTCTTTGTCATTCTTTGTGATTTCCAACGCCCCCACAGCTTCTCCAAGTGCCACATTGTCCTATGCTGCTATGTCGAGGGCCAGCTGTCTTCTATCACGGTCCCTCACCCAGTAAATCAATGCTTCTATGTTCCTTTGTTGCATGAACCCCAATCACATTGCGGGGTTTGCTTCGTTGTGGGACTTAATTAATGCCTTCACATCACTTGTACGAAGGCGCTTGAAGTCGTCTATTCCCACTAGCCCTTGTGAATTGATGAATGCGGTGGTTTGTCTTGCCGCCACATTCCCCCCTTTCTGTAGCCCACAAACCCCTAAAAAGGTTCGTAGCGCTGCTGCTATTGTTGAGTTCTCTCATGCCGTATGGCGCCCTTATGGGCATTCCCCTTTATTTGGGGAGAGAGTCTTTGGCACTAATCCCTGCTGTTCCCAGCCACTGGCTTGCGAGTGATCAGTTTGCTTTGTCGTGGCCACTATCTTCCCCGCACCTTCCCTTGGTGTTATTTATTTCTTATTTGTTGACTGGGATTGTCCCCAGTTGGCGCTGTTTGTTGCCTGTTTCTCTTATTGTTTCCTTGACACCCTGACTCTATACAAGGTTCTCCTGTGTCTTATTATCAAGACAAAATCCTCGACGTAGTGATTGACCGCAACTAGCTCTGTCGGTGAGTTTGGGTCTGATAAACCATTTAAAAGGTGATGTACTGAAACCAAAAAAGTCGCCATGGCAGGTAGTATTAATTCGTAGTTATATTTACTGTTAATCATACTTTCTTAGTAGATGTTTCCTTATATTATGAGCTCCTGCTCTATTATATTCTACAATCAACCTATCTACCATACTATTCCAGGATTCGGGTATGTCACGCTTTAAAGTGCGTGTACTCCCTCGGATCCATCCATATTCAAACGGTCCCCGCAAAGACATTATCCTTCAACCTCTTCTGAAGTATCATGCCTTTGTAATCCCCTTTTTAATAATCATACATGATTGGCCCCAGCAAGAACTGCTTCCTAGAGTAGGGCATCAGCTTCGTCAGTGCGTCTGCCATATTCGTTTCCGTGTCCTCCTTTGCCACCCTCATTATATCCGCTGCCACCGACTCCCTTACTATATGATAGTTAATCAAGTTGTGCTTTTTGGAGAGTGTTGATTCCGGTATGCTGGTATTCTTCACGACACCCATATTATCACAATAAACATCATTCGGTCCGTCAATTGGTATTCCAAACATTTTCACTTTTATCCTCATAGCAACTCCCATGTCCCGTGCAATCCTAGCTGTTACCAACTCCGACCCAAAAGTACTTGACTCCACTGTGTTCTGACGCTTGCTATAAGACACAATCAAAGCGTTGTTAATAAATAAAAATATCCCAGTGTGTGAATGAAGAGTAACTACATTACCGGCATGATCTGAATCGATAAACTGCGTGATCCTCACGGATTGCCCTAATGGTTCAGGCATCTTTGGCGGATCTTCTTCCACCACGTCCCCGTAAAACTCCGTCCAATCCACATCCTTTTTAAATCGACTCTCGTCCACATATGCCCTTGCGGGGTCGAAGACTATCCTCTTAAAAGGATTCTTTGACAGGTGGTGAACTATCAAATAAAGTGCTTCCAAATGTCCTTATCTTGGGGATGCCTGGAACTGGGATAACATTGATACTTCTGTAAGAATGTCAATCCTACCCAGTTCAATTGCCCACCTTAGAATTCCAATGATTTGCTGAAACCGTGACGTCATCTCTGGCGTACACTCTGCCGTGATGTCAAGTTCAGGCTTGTACCCTTGAGGAAGGGCACTCCTGTGAGGTCGCCTTCCTGCCTTCAAGTCCCTACCGTCCTCTGCCAATAGATCTTTTACAGTTTCTACTGCAGCCTTTACATACTGATCGCTTCGCATACTCCAAGCTTTAGTGCCATCATCCAATTGAAACAATTCTATCCCAGCTCCCAAAAACCGTTCTGGAGGACCGTACTTGTCATCTTTAATTTCAAACTCCTTTCCTATCCTCTCCATAATCTTATTCGGTTTGTGACTAACCACTAAACAATCATCAACATATACTAATAGCATTTCGTAGTAAGCCTCTCCAGATGGTTTTGCATTCCTCTTAATATAGACGTCCGGGTCCACTATTGTCGGAGTGAACTTCAACCCTTCTCTCACAAATTGCGGGAACATGGACCTCCAGGCTGCCCCACTTGACTTCAACCTGTTTAAAAAGAGTCATAAACAAAACTCATTCAAAGTCAGAAATAAAACATCAAGTCCTGATGATAAAAGTCATTCGTACCCATAGAGGGCTCTAACCAATATTGCTGGTTTGCCCTCCATCTCCCCACATTCCTTCCCCATTACAAACCATATTTTCTCACGGCATGGTGCGTTGAGATAGGCGTTCCCTATATCGCATGCACTCAGATCCAAATCGTTTAGTGCAGCCACTAGCAATGCTATTTTTACGCTGTCCCTTTGCACCACGCTCGAATAGGTTAGAGAAACTGGCGCTTCCGTCATTGAACCATTGGCGACGAAGCGGGCCTTCCTCGTAAAATCCATTTTAACATCGAACACAACATGGCAGGTTATCTCCTGATAACCGATTAAGCCTTCGCCTCTACGTATCTCCTCTGGAGTGTGCTCCTCGTGGAGACGATATGCCACTTGTGCCTTTCCCATCTCCTTCTTTATCGCTCTTTCCCAGTAGTCATTCCCATTTTCTTTATCCAATCGCAAGGCTTCCTGTATCGACTTGGGCAATCGAATTCCATACTTATGCGTTGTTCGCCAATATTTTGTTTTAGTTTTGGCGATGATCCTGTTCCTCTTTCGCAATGTGTAGTCAACCCACCATTTAAAGGCGGGTTCCTTGTGAATCTTATTGGCCACCGCGTATTCAGCCAGCTCAATTGGGTTGCTGGCTTTGACATCTTTGAGCGGTACCCATGTCGTAGTCCCATCATTTCATTCAATTAAAAGTTTCCAGCCTGCCGTGGTCTTCTTTGGAGACTTGGTGCCGTTCGGCAAGGTTCTATAACCTTCAGACATTGGGATGGCGTGGCCATCCTTCTTATGGTCTACTATTTCCTTCATAAAGAGGAACTCTCGTCCCTCTGAGTCGACTTGAGAGTACAAATTTTCTGCAATGACGTTCGCAAAATAGCGATCTGTCGTGCCATCCTCATATTCTATTTCGTACTCCCGAGTATCTAACAATGGGTTGGCATGTGCCTTCCCTACTGGTTGGCCAGCATCATCCAAGACTCGATTTTTGACCATTGCAAAATTACCTCCGCCGTTCGAATCATCCAACTTGATCTTCATACCAATATACTTGTCATAACTATCCACGTCATCTGCCTCTGCACGTTCAGGCTCAAGCATATCACCATATTCCTCCGTGGTCGGAGTGGTGTCATTGTCCCCGTAGGCTGAGTCTGATTGAGGGAAGAGGTCATCCAAATCATCAAGGTAAAAGGCATCTGGTACCTGGGGTATTCCAAAATTGCTATCATCTAGCCGTGTATTCAAGGCTTCATTAAATGCAGTGACTTGTTGTTGAACCTCAGGATGCTGCATGTCTTCTCGAGTGACATGCTGAACAGTAGTGTCACTCACTGGTATCCCAGAAACAGGCATGATCCAGTAGCATAAATTGCTACCAATCTGATGAGAAACTCCACACCAGCGTCCCAAAGCCTTATCAGGCTCAGCTAATCCAGGATGGCGGTGTGGGAAGTACCATACTAAATCTCAGAAATCAAAATCAACATATTCTGATATGTCTGGCGTCACTCCTGTGACTTCTTTGTACCCTGATCGTCCCTGCCTACCTCGGGGTAAGAATTGCATGATTTTCGCACAATGCTTGAGACCGAAGTCCCAAACACGTTTTGGCACTGACTTCTGCATCATTTTATTGTGCCACCTTTTCTTCAACTCACGTATTTCTAGGTCAACTCTATAAATCTGATTGGTTCTTTCTGGTTCCGAATATGTCAAATTGATACGTTTCTTCCGGGCAAGACGTAGAAATTCGCAGTCCCTACCACAAAGTTCCGGTGCCCGATCACTTTTGAGAGCTCCAGGAATCCCAACGTCTTCCGAAAATTCTTGAAGTGTTCGAGGAACATCTGTTCACTTTTCCGTTGGATAGGCCTCAGTGAATGAGCCGTTAGTGTAGACCCAAGCCCCTGTGCACTGGCGAATAGACTTTGTTTTGGATTGGAGGTGGTCCAAATACCACTGGCCACCAAGGTAAGATTGATGAATATTTAAATGGTCCACTCTGTATCGCCTGTGTATCGGATGCCCCGCTGTACAAATTCCTTTTTGATTTGTGATTTGTAGTGTTTTCTTTGCAGTGCTGAGGCCGATATTGAAGGTTCTATTGAGGTGTTCTGGTGTGATCATGGAGTGACGAGTCTTGCTTGCCACCTCCTTCATTTCTACATCTTCAACTGAGTGGATTTGAACCTCTGATACCATTCTCATTGCGCTCGCAGACGAGACTAGAGACTCCGACACATTTGAAAGTACAAAGTCCGTCTCATTTGTAATGCCATGCAGTTTTGATTCATTCACGTCCCTCTGGACTTGCGCAATGAAGGCCTTGTCCCCGTAAGGTTTATTCGGAGACATTGCAATATTCGTAGGGTCCCACTCAATTTCCCCATCTGTAAGTTCAACATGTGGGCAGTTCTCAAGTTCCTCGTCTGTTGGCACAAATGACTCAAAATAGATAGTTGAACCTTGAGTCACAAAAAGTATGAAGAGCTGCTCGGCATTTATCCCAAAACTTTGTGTCTTGTCGAATGAATCGTCTGACACGGGTATTCCAAAGGATCTGATTTGGTTAGGATTTATTAGCGAATGGTCGAGGTTATTGCCAAAAAACAGAACCTCATTAAAAATGAGGATATGGGCTCTGTCATTGCTGTCCCTATAAGCCGTAGCCACTCTGGCAATCGGGACATTCTTAATCGACTCATATGAGTCATGGAAACCTCTAACATCGCATTTTTGCCCAGTCAAGCATAAGACCCTAAAATCATTTCCAGCGCAGATAGTGTCCGCACGAGTGTTCAATTCGCAGCGAGCATGATGATGTTCCAAATGATCAAACTTTGAGCTTGATGTTGCTGCACACTTGGCTGCATGTTCAAAGTATCTTGCACCTCATATTATGCCATTGATCTTGCGTGTGCCTAAAGTTTAATACATAGAGACAAGCATAGTAATCAGAATTTGTACTGCAATCTTTTACTTAAGCAGTTAGAATTAAAGTGACAACATGTGGCAAGGCAAGCAAAGAGTCAATGGGTCACAGACCCTGATCACCTACTTACTTGGCAATCAAGTCTGGTTCCCATCTTCCCCCTTCGCAAACCTGCCACGGCCGAACCCACGCCCAGCCTTGCCACCCTTCTCACCCGAGTTCTGATTCTTCCCAGTCTTCTGCTCCTTTGCCGAAGGCTTTGCATCGTCTTCAGCCACGGCTTCCACCTCAGCGTCTGTTGAGACCTGACTAGCTTTCCTCTTGTCATTTTGTTGGTCGCGCTTTGCATTGTTTGCCGCACGCTTTTGTTGGACGTACCTACGCCCATCAGCCCCTATGGAGTCCCATTCCTGGGGCGAATAGTTCCTAGCAAAATCGGAGCAGTCAATTCCATTGAATACAGTGGGGTCAGAGCTTCCTCGGCCTCCCCCACCTCTACCGCGGCCCCTGCCGCCTCTACCACGGCCACCACGACCACGGCCTCTTCCACCTCCCCTTCCTACTTCCGATACTTTCCTCCAAGTTTTCCCTTTCTTATCTTACGATCACTCAGGGAATATTTCTGCGATTTTTACACTCATGTAGTCTGTCGCCCCCTGAAAGTTGCTCCTATACAAGTCCATCATTTGGGCATTTGCTATCGCGACCCTCACGTTGTGAGCAACCTGTATTCCGTCATGGAGGCGTTTGACTTTGGCCGTCTCGGCCATTGGCTCATCATGTCTTTCCAATACTTGGAACGCAAACAGAAGTCTCGTTTGATACTTCTCAAAGGAGAGAGCCCTCTCGTCTCCTTTATAAAAGAGCTCATCCAAAGTCAGATGAGCCTCTGTGAGCCTCTTGGTCGATTGACCAGTTCCCTCGAAGTGATTTATTAAAGCCTGAATGGCTTGACGCCCGTCCATTGTAGCCTCATATGGTTTTATCCATGTGTAGGCTGGGTCGTCCAATGTGCATTTCTGTAATTCGATAAAGACTAGTTCCTTGTCCTTCTCGAACTCAGGCCCAGTTAGCCGAACCTGGTACTTGATTCTCTCATGTTCATTAGTAGCTTCGATTGCTGGGTTCCATCCAGGTGGCTTGGGCCTTCTCCCGACGTAGTCGATCTTCAGACCGCCCCCTGCTACACTTGGTATTGTCGCGAGATGGTTCTCCAATTTTTGGTACCAATTGAACCATCCCAGACCCCCTACAATTTTGGGCATCTTGGTAATTTGAGGGCCATGTTCTTCGTCATTCTTCGTGATTTCCATCGCCACCACAGCTTCTCCGAGCGCTACAGCATCCCACGCTGCTTGGTCGAGGGCCAGCTGCCTTCTATCGCAGTCCCTCACCCAGTAGATTAATGCTTCAATATTTCTTTGTTGCATGAACCCCAATCTCATTGCAGGGTTCGCTTCATTGTGGGACTTGACTAATGCCTTTGCGTCACTAGTACGGAGGCGTTTAAAGTCGTCGATACCCACTAACCCTTGTGAATTGATGAATGCGGTGGTTTGTCTCGCCGCCACATTCCCCCCATTCTGTAGCCCACAAACCCCTTAGAAGGTTCGTAGCGCTGCTGCCATTTTTAAGTTCTCTCGTGCCTTATGGCGCCCTTATGGGCATTCCCCTTCGCTCGAGGTGAGAGTATTATGGTTTAATCCCAGCCGTTTCCAGCCACTGGCTTGTGAGTGATCAGTTCGCTTTGTCGTGGCCACTTTCCGCAGCACCTTCCCTCGGTGTTATTTATTTTCTATTCGCTGACCGGAGTTATCCCCAGTTGGAGCTGTTCATCCCTTATTCACTTATTGTTTCCTTGACACTCTGACTCTGTACAGGGTTCTTCGGTGACTTATTACCAACACGAAATTGTTGACAAAATGATTGACCGCAACTAGCTCTGTCGGTGAGTTTGGGTCTGATAAACCGTTTAAAAGGTGATGTACTGAAACCAAGACGGTCGCCATGGCGGGTAGTATTAATTCGTAGTTGTACCTGCTGTTAATCATACTTTCTTAGTAGATGTTCCCTTATATTATGAGCTCCTACTCTATTGTATTCTACAATCAACCTATCTACCATACTATTGTAGGATTCGGGTATGTCACGCCATAAAGTGCGTGTACTCCCTTAGATCCATCCATATTCAAACGATACCTAGGTAGGTGGTGCGCAGAGCACGCAGTGCCTTGGCGTCAAACCTCATTCAGTCATCTTACCATGGCTACTGACAATTAATAATACTAATAATATTCTGCCTTGGACACTTGATTGGCATATGGTAGGAAAAAAATTCAACCATAGAAAATCACTAAATTTTGAAAATGAGGGTAGTTTGGCTATGGTAGGAATTACATGGTTCAATGCAAAAAGTTTATTTTTAGTTTGACAAACCAATCATCTACCCTTAACAAAACTGTTGGTACCCCTGAAATTAAAAAACTTCAACAACAATTTGCACAGATTCAAATGCAAAGCCAGTAGCTGTTGTAAGCTTTTGGACAGTAATAAAATAATCAAATATATATGCAAGCAATAATTCTTGAAATAACAACAACTGCAACAATACAAATAATTTAAACAAAAATAACAGAACTCTGATGTTTTTCATGGAAGAAAAAAAGAAACAAAAATATTCAGGGATGTGCATAAAACCAATACAGTGTTAATAACTAAAGAATCAACCAATGCAACCAAAATTTAAGATGCAGAAAATTCCAAACCAGTCCAGTATGTTCAACCATTTTGATCAACCACCTAGCATAATGCAAGGTACACCAATGTTATCTTGAAAAATCCACTGGAATATATTTATCTAGTGATACCATTTTTTTAACATGGGGTACCATAATTTGGGTATGGTA
>JALLOT010001182.1:0-15859 GCA_036939595.1 Thalassiosira livingstoniorum | reverse complement strand
TCCTATCTAGTCTAGTACCTCTACTGTAGTACCTAGACCATGGGATACTGTCAGGAGCACATCAACCAACGCCCATCTAACCTATTTGACTTCAGTTTCTGCCAAAATCGAAAGTATCGAATGGAGAAATCTTTGAAATTCGAAGGAATACAGCTTGAATACAACATTGCTTTTCAAACAATTCACTCAATTAGTAGGATCACTATCTAAAGCACATTGAACGTTCGTACAAAAATATCTGGTTCTTTAACTCTGTCTAACTTAATAAGAACTTTCACAGACTCAAAGAAGCTCACTATTTTTTAGAATTGCATCGTGAGTCCAATGGATACTGCGAATCAATTTTTTTTTCGCTTTTTCCTCAATTTGTAGCTTCAAAAGAGGATGAACTGAATTCAACACCAAGCTGAATGGTAGCTCCCATACGCCGTTGCTCTTGATGCCATAGTTTTTCAAGTGAACTCTTATCAATTCCCTCCACCAAATTCACTATGAACCCTTACAACCTCAGTCAAAGATCTGTAAATCGAAAAATGGAGGAATCCCCGCGAATCCCTTCATGTCGGCTGCGTTTTCGGTGATTCGGCAAGTCGCTATTTTTAAAAAATGGAATTACTCGTAGCCTGGGCATGGTCGCTGTCCCGCCGCTTTGCGTGCCTTCCCAGTTGGTGCAAGGGATAGATGTCAATTTCGANATGTCAATTTCGAGCTCAGAGGATTTTCGATTGGAGACTTGTACAAAATAATGTTTGTCCGTCTTGATCTTAGGAACCACCTTTGAGGATCCTTCCCCCGGAAGATTTCAAAGTGCGCTTTAGAATATACCGGTATATCATTGTCTTCTCCACTTTTTTCGTAGATCCCATTGACACCAGAAACATCACTTCCTTCAACTGCCAAATAGATTTCAACGCCTTCACAACCACTCCTTTTGTCAAAGCATATTTCTTCTCCATTTTTATCAAGTCCAGAAAAGGGGTCGACACGGAGCCTATGTGCACCTAAGTTTTCACGCTTTCTACTCCATATCCCTTGCTGAGGAAAAAATCCAGTTTGGTGAAAGCTTTCAATGTAGAAGTAGTCAAATTGTCCTGGCTCTTTTTTGTCTTTCAAAGTGGAGACAAGCCAGCGTTTTAATCCGTTTCGAAATGTGCAGTGATAAAGTACAAATTTCTCTTCTCTCCCATCCAAACAGCCGAGTTTCGTGTACATCGGAAATCCATCATAGGTCCCATCAATTTTATAAGTCCCGTTGACACCAAGAATTTCGCTACCTTCTACCTGAAAATCAGTCACTTTAACACAACCAGCAATTGTCTCGCTGTTGCTTATTTCATCAGCATTTCCATGCTGGAAAGAATCAAGTCTTTCATCGTGAGAAGTGCTGGTTAGATCCACGGTTGGAGATACTGACACCCGAGACACCTGACCCCTGCAATTTCTCCCATCACTGTCAATGTCAATCACCTCCCACCTCTCTTCCACTGTTTTCAAGTTTGATTCTGCCATGGCCAATTCATTCTGGCAAGACGATACTTGAGATTGAACTGATTTCAGGTTAGACCTCGCAGACGTTATTTGGGATAGTGCTGTGTCAAACTGAACTTGAGCGGCTGCCATTCTTTCGTTTGCCGACGCAGACATTTTGGAGACAAAATCAACGGCTTGTTTTGCTCGTTCGAGACGATGCTTTGCAGCATCGATTTCACGTGTAGCCTCCACTGCTTTGGACATTTCAATTTTCGGGAGTTGCTTTTTTACCTGCGTTGGCTACCACTAATTTAAGGCAGTACGCCTGGAGACTTTTCAGATTCAATGGTGAAAGCGTCAGCTGATTGTTGCAGTTGTTGTCAGTTAGCAGTTAGTTGTCAGGTCATAGTCTCTACAATATTTAATGCTCAAGATCTTGTGAAAAATGTTGCTCCAACTCACCAAGTACAATTCATACTACGGTTCACAGAGGAATTATTTTTTTTTTGGAATTTGGCGCCAAAAAACACGAAATAAAACCCCGCGGTTTATGAAACTGGGGAATTGAAATTGTGCGGTGCAATTCCTGAAACATTACTCTAAAGTATTAAGATCCCACATCTTGAGTTGCCTTGCGCAATGTCAAAAGCATTTGAAGCATCTCGAGAAATCGAGGCTGCAAAGCATCGTCTCACAAGAGCCAACGTGTCAAGATTTTGCATCGAAAGTTGCAGCTTCAGCCTCCGAACGGATGACCGCTGCATCGGCTCAATTGGACATAATTCGATCTCAGTTGAAAGCTGCCCAGTTGCTATTGGACTCTGCCAAGTCGGACGCCGAGCTTGCGAATTCACAGTTGTCATCTTGTGAAAAGGAGGTCATTGATGCAAAATCAAATCTCGAAACAGTGGAAAATAGGTGGGAGGTGATTGATGTGGAGCATGAATTGACAGAGCCGAGTGCGAAGCGAATGTCGAAGTCTCCAACAGATTGTAATCATGCAAATTCTTCGCATGAAAACAGTGCCGCCGGTTCAGATGATGTATCAGATGATGAATCAGATGATGAATCCGATGGAATCGGACTGTATTCTAGTGCAAGTGGAAGCGGCGAGAGCAAGGAGGACGATGAGGAACATGCCAGTTCCTTGTTGGCTCAAGAATCCCGCAATCTCTCTCTAGCTATCGCGCTTTCACTTGTGGTTTGCTCTCGCTCTATTGATGAAGGAAATTCCTCCGATGCTCCAGGAAATGAATCTGATGCGGCTGTCGCTCCTCATAATTGTGACAGTGGCAAAAGTAACGTTTCTGCTCCATTGCCTGCAACCTTTGGATTGGCTAGATCTGTTGGCAGAAACAATCCAGGGGCATTGGTAAATGATTCTAGTAATAGCAACAACTTGCATCCAGAAAATGATGATGTAGCGGCCGATGAATCTCGCGATAATGGAAATGGCAGAGAAGCCAACATGGATGTGGCATCTCCTCAATCAGCCATTGCCCCTCTCGTTGTAACAGAGTTTCAAGTTAAAGGGTGCGATATTGATGGCATAAATGGGACTTACAAGACGCATGGATCGTATCCCACGTGCAAATATAGCGATGGTGTCCCAATGTACACCAAGTTTGGGTTTTGGAAAGGCGAAGTTTCTTTATTTGCACTTCACCGTTTCCGCTTTAGAAACGGCAAAAGCCGATGGCTCATCTCACTTGTAAAAGATATGGATACTTCAGAGTCATTTGAAGATTTTCGCAGAAGTGCGTTCACTGATATTGAGGGAATATTTCCTCCTCCGGAGGGCTGGATGAGAAGAGACTATTGGTTTGAGCCAACTTTCCACGTCTATCCTACGTCTGGTCTGGATATAAGCGGGGATGATGTAATTTTTGCCGAAACCGCCGAGTCTGAAGAGATTGAAAGTTGTAAAATAATAGTCCAAGGTAGCGGCGTATCAGATATTAACGGCGTCTATGAAAAAGGTGCATTAGTTGACGGAATTCCGTCGTATTTCCGACCTGGTTATCAGATTGTTCGGGGACACAAATCAACTTCCCCTGAAAACAAACGTTGGTTATTGAGAAAACTTTTCTCCGGAAATCATCAGGACACACCTCTTTCCAATCGCCCGTCATTGCAAAAAATGGGGACAAAGACTTGGTGATGATCCCCAGCACCAACTGGGAGGAGCCACATGGTGGGAAGTTTTCGGTGCCACCAGTAGTATTTTTCGTCAAATCCACAGGAGTGGCGAATAAGCGAAAGCGTCAGCGAAATGGCTGACTCCGCCCGTACTTTTAATTGGTTTTGAACGTCTTGATTCAAACCTTGAAAACACATTCTTTCACATTGGGTGTTACTATTAGTTCACCGTGCACCGATAGTCCAATTCTCTTAAAACACAAAAGACCACGTATCTATTGCACTGTCTGTCAACAAACTAATTTTGATAAGTACAAACATTTCGATGCATTAAGAAACACCGATGCAACTATCTCGGAAATTTTCGCCCAAAGTCTGCACATTCATCATCTAAAAAAATCCCGCTAGTCGCAAAAAGAAGCTTAGAATTCGTATTCAGATGATACCTTTATGAATTTGTCGAAACTTGTCAATTCATTCTGTGAAAAGATATAAGTACCACCAACCTGCAAGACACGGACTGTCTTTTCAAACACAATCTGCTAAACATCGGTCAGTATCGGCACCGCTTAGTAACTAGTATCACAAGCGTTGACCTGCCTCTATCCGCCCCGTTCCTCATCTAGTGCTTTTGCATTTCCACTCAACGGCGCTGCCCCCCTCGGTCTTCGAGACAAATGATCATTACGTATCGTCATTTCTGTTGAAGCACCCGATCCATCATAGTTGGCATCGCTTTTATCTCTCTTTTGCTTGTCAAAAATCTTCAAAAGGCGCAAGAGAAAAACAACGATACGGTGGTGAATTAGATTACGGGAAAATCAAGAGATGATGAGAAAATCAAGAGATGATGGTTTCCAATCTGAAATGCCGGAAGAACATTCAACAGCAAAAATTAATGTTGCTTTACCTTTTGTAATTCTTTCTTCACAAAATGGGAGACCAACGTCATGCTCACAATACTCAGACATAATCCAAAGAGCACCATTTTTCTATGAGTATCTTCCCCCACATTAATTTTCTTCGCCGTGGCAGCATTTCCCCCGGTTGCCGCATTTGACCCAGCTTCACCTATTTCCCCACCATTCGAAACCCCTCCGTCGTCCTCGCCAGTAACCAACAAGGTATCCGTACTCGCCCCAATGAACACATACAAAAACATCAATGGGAGTGCTGCTATTTTAGCTGCTGCGAATTTATACAGTGGCATGGAGGTAGTTCCACAAAGGTAGGCGACGGGACCCAAAGGTAGGACGGGAGTAAGGTAGAGAAGACACATTATTCGAAAGCCATTGTCTGACACCGCTGTTGTTGGGAAGGAAGGTTGTTGGTTTTTGGTGTAGTTCATCCATTGTGGTCAAGGGTGGACGACAGCAAGAAAAAGAGGCGAAGCGAATAAGATATTGCAAACTTCGATCAAAAAAAGTTAGGAAGAAAAAACACGCCCATTGCCTCAATACAACATATCGTCTGCCCCGTTAAACACACACAAATATATGTAACGTACCGACATCAATAGCCTCAAACATGGGATATTTCCTCCCCCACTTCCTAACCCGATCTCTCATAATATACCGCCCAAGAATAAAAGACATGCACGATCCAAGTAAAGAGCCGGCCATGCTGGCGAGTGTGGCGAGGGAGACACCCCAAAACCATCCGTAGGACAGTTTGTAGACATAGCCTCCTCCTAGGTTTACTGCGTTGATTTAGGTTGGCATTTGTTGGTGGGTTGGCATTAGATGAAATGTATTATTGAACGTCAATAATTTGGTGGAAGGGCAAGATGGGATTAGAGGGATAGGTGGCAAAGTAATGGAACACCGTCTCAAAACTCAAATTGAAACAAAAAGCGATGAATCGAAGTTTTACATCGAGATGATTTGAGATCATCGCGACGAGAAGACCATTTAAGTAAAACAACTGAAAATGTTCAAAATGATCAGCTGATAGAAATACTCGGAGCAACAGAACTGGCAAGCAAAAACAGCAAAAGCAGCAGCATCTGTCAGAAAAATTAGCAATATGTCATAGCATGATTTGTCTTTCTAATTGGTTCTCCCACCGTGTGTGGCCATGGTGCCCTTCGTCCAGAACCAACCCAACACCATTGCAGCACCGCACAAAACCATCCACAAAGAAATATCGAAGCAGCATTTCACAGTTCATAGCCCCTCTTTTAGCAATCAACATCCATCGGTCCACTGAACACTTCCATGTGACCTCCACTAGCAAACTTCATTGAATATCAGTCCCACTCAATATCCCGTTTCGAACCCTGTTTGTACTTTATAGTTCGACATCTATTGCTCCAAGATATGCCCAAAAACTAATCTGAATTTTCAACAATTTCCCAACCAGCCAGTTCTTGCTTTCTGCTGATTTAGAACTACCAACCCATTCATCAATCAACTCGACAGGCTCAAGTTGACCTGGGAAACCCAAGGCAACTCAGGAGCAAATCGAGTAAATTCATTAAACAGTCCAAACATTAAAAAGACTTACAAGGAGTACCGGGAAGCAAAAGCACCACACATCCGCCATACACCACTACAAACGCCGCCACACCCGTCCCAGGATGTTCCTGCACCCACAGTAAAAAATTATGCACAAAGTTGTGAATATTGCCGTGCAAATGATTGTGATTGGCGTGTCGTTTGGCGACATAGATTAGCGATAGAAAAGTGAGGAGGAGAAGGGATTTTCGTATGATTGTATTGAGGGCCGATGATGAGGTTATGGTTGTGTATGACGAAGAAGGATCGGAGTCAGATTCGAAGGTGGTGTCGGATATGTTGGTAATGATTTTGCCTCCTTTTAATTTCGATTTTCCATCGCTGATGTCGCTGGATTTTCGATAGCCTTTCTTCAATGCCCTTGTTTTAGCGGGAGTACCACTAATATCATCTAGTCGTTTAAGGAAGTTATCAAGCCCTTCGCCATTGCTGTTTGTGCCGTTGTCGCCACCGTCTTTGGCGCCGCTATTGGCATTGATATCCGCACTTGAATCGCCGTCAGAATTGCCAGCATTGGACGGGGCTGCGCTGGAGGAAGAGGGGCTTAAATTGGAGCCTTCATCGGTTTCGCTGTATTCTGATTTGGTGGAGGTGTGCTTGGCACGCCGTTTACCTAAATTGCCATCCGCCATGGTCGGTGAAGTACCTAGTACCTACTTAAGTATGTAGTAAGTAGGATTGTACAACATAATATTATGGTACTTAGAATAAGTAGTATAGTACAACATACCAAAGGACTGAGAAGGTCTGCTAGGGCCGTATTGAGTGGGACCGTCTAAAAGGACCGGCCACTTGTGAGAGAATTTATTTTTGAAAATTAATTTTGGCTATTACACTGTACTCCTATTATTTTGAGTTTTGGCCATCAAATAAGAAGTACTATGGTACTTAGTAGATACTATTCCTACATCATACCAAGATAATAATTCCATACAGTACAATAATTTTTTGGACGTTTTTATTCTTATCCTCATTTCCCATCACAAAGCAGGCCCGCCATGGGATTGATCTTCATTGTCACTGCATTCCAACTCACAACCCCTTCTGCTTGCAATCATTTGACCTCCCTCCACTACTAGTTGCACCTGTTCCTCCAATATTGGTTAATATGTTCTTATTTGCTTTAGTGTTATGTTTTAACTATAACTCAGTAGTAAATAATTGTAAAAAGAATTTCTTACAGAATGATTGGTGCTGTTACTATTGCACTAACCACTGTAGTTGCCTTCGTTGATATTTTGTTAGCGGTGAGATATATTTTGGCCTTTGGTTTGTGCTTTGAGGCATTTCCCTCCCTACACTGAATTTATCCATATTGTAATGGATACATATTACTTTTTTCTTGTGCTAGTTAGCAAACAGAAGCATTTAGTGAAACTGCCATTTCTCAGCAAATAGTTGACCATTTGACCTAGTTTTTATCTCTTTACCTTGGTTGGGATGAGCAAACACTGATCTTGGCAAAAAATTGCAATGGATCTAACCTATTCTTTAGAGAGGTAGACCAATTACATTGACATTGTTTGTTAGTCTTTTGCTCTGTGATGTATTCACGGCCCATCTGGCTCATAGATAAGGTGTGTAGAAGCCTATTTTTGTATGGTACTTAGGAGTAAGTCTACCTGTCGAGGAGATCAAAAAAGAAATGCATTTCTACAAATTGCAAAAAAAGCTGTCCATATAGTTATGCAAAATACACATAATTTGACAAAACACTAACAAAATGCACCATTTATCTAGTAAATATTCCCATGTTGAATAACTGAATGAATATGAAATAAAAATGTGCGTGCCGATGCAATCTAGTCACGAGTGTGCATTAAAGAATACATGACTTGATCCCTATGCACATTTTTAATGCATTTTCAATGCAAAAAATGCATCTAGTATGTGTACCAAAACTACCTTCTTTTTTAGACTAACATTTTGGGAGTTTTTCTTGAAATTTTTCTTGAGCTTTTTCATACCAAATTCTTATGTAGCTTTCTACAAAATCTAACCTTTTTCAGATTTTTTCATGCCATTATATTTCAAATAAATGATAATGTTTTCAAAAGTTATAGGTAAATCGAGCCTATTTTGCCCACTAAAATGTCATGTCCTGGTACATCGGACAGGCCATGTATTGTATTATTATTTTTTATTTTTATCCTACAATACAGTGCGGTAAATAAGCTGCCAGTAGGCAGCAAAAAATCTATGATGCTTAGTACAACAAGGTGCTCATCTCTGACCACCAGGCAATGGCACTAGGATCCCATGTTGGTGGCAATAAGCACCTGATAAAAGCAGCACTATATGTCAATCCAGTACAATGCAATGCAATTGTGACAGACAAAGCCAGGTTAAAAGAAGATTTATCACTGGATAACAACAAAAAAATTATCCAGTATACAATACTATAGTGTACCAAGGGATATAATAGATGACATGGATGCTGGTAGCTCTTCAGTGCGGTCACTGTGTCTCACCATCACAAACACAACAATGCATCTCAACAATTTTCATCATATTTCCATTTTCTGTGGAACAACAAAAGAGATGCAATCTACTTACATCCTCTGCATTACTACAATGTAGTACAAAATGAATTATTTTATTTTGCATTCAGTTTTCATAGTCTTAACATGACCTCAGCAATTAATGGTAGCATTGCTGACATCAGCCACTACTAATCATTTCCACTCAAATTGGTGTAATATGATTCTATAATATACATGCAAATAAAGTTGGTATATATTTTTAGTTACATGATTTCATTATTTGAAATTTGAAATGTTGTAGTTGAAAAGCAGCCATTTACAGGCATGAGTAAAAGAGTGGTTAATGTACATTTGAAACAGTTGACTCATTTCTGACTCATTTTTTATACTGCACTTGAGTGAGTACTAACTCTATTCCAAAAAAACATGTCAATTTGACTGATAGTGAAAGGTATGTGTTAATTGAAAGGAAGGTACAATGTTTTATTTTTCCTGCAAAGAAAATGATATGTGCATGAAAAAATTAGAGTTGAATAGTACTATACTTCCTGGTAGGAAGCTATAAGAGCAAAAAGCTGAAGAGAAGTAAACAAGATAACAGTTTGCAGAAACATCAAAATCAGTTGCAATTGGAGTCATCATAAAGGCTCAGATCACCAGTATATATCCATAATTGTTCATCCCACTACATGTCATGCTCCATGATGATGGTATTGTTTTTATTATGATGTCTTTATGTGCAATATCTCCTGGTGTTATCATTTTTCATCTACTATAAAAGCATGTACCATACAATTATAAAGTAAATAACAAAAAGCCACTGAAATAAACTTCAAAAATAGAATAGAAAATAAGAATTAATAGTAAAGGTCTTGAAAATGGAATATGTGAAATGAGATAACTTGAAAGCCAAAAACTTATTAATTAGAGTTGATCCAGATCAAGAGTTACCACATTAAAATACACCACCACTGTGGTGGTAAAGGGCAATCACTATCACTGTCATATTGAATGTCCAAAAGTCTATTGTAGTTGTATGAATTGATACAACAGTGGTGGTGGGATTTATTAAACCTACATTATTTACCAATTCTACATACATTATCATGGGTTCTTAATGTACTGTCACCCCACAAAAAACATTTTTTAGAACAAATTGATAGTTTTTACCAATGGTTAAAAATAATATGTTATTGAAAGCTTCTCTGAAATTACCCAAAGCCATATATTGACCCAAATATTCACCTTTTTTCTGCATAATCTCACTTAGATCTGGTATAAATTGCAATGTTGAAATTTCTTACCAATAAAATATATTGAGAGGAGGAAAGGTAAAAGAATAATGTATTGACACCATGAAAAACTCTCATTTTTATTTTTGTTTCCAGTTTTTACTAGCTATTGACAAATTACATATTTCAGTATATAATGAATGCATGGGATGAATTTTGATTGAATGGTTTCAATATAGTCTGTCTTTCTTAGTGTATTCAGAAGTTCCTTTTTCAGGTGTTGTTGTCAAAGTTTGAAAAAACAATTAGGGACTTGTCTTGGAACAATAAAACAAACACTCAAAGTAAGTTTCACCCATCATTCTACAAATGAAATAAAAAGGTATGGGTCGTATAACCTGACTCATTTACTTTTATCTACAAGCTCATTCATTTGAGCTCATTTTCCTCTTGAACAAATATTTAAAGGAAGGACTAAACCAAGCAACACCAACTTTTATATGAATCCAACTTGAACAAAAATGTTCAACTTTTCCTCAAAAACAAAAAAATGATAACATTGCAAAATGTGTTTGTACACATCTAAAAATATTTGATTTTTGATAAAGTTGATAGAAAAATAATGTGTGCTATATTTTTCAGGTTTTTAAACTTAAGCAAAAATGTCATTTTTGAACCTTTTTGGAACCTTTGGGTGTTATTGCACGTGAAAAAAGAATGTAAAGCCTAGATCCACAGCAAAAACTTGGTAAATTTTAGAAGTTCAGAGTGTTGGAAATAGAGCAAAATAATTTTTTTCACATGGAATATTATGATTTTGTCAGTGAGTATATGCACTAGATCAAGTATTTTAGGTAAAAAATATGAATATCCTCTGGGTTGAGTAATAGAGGGAAATGATCAATAAATATGGATTGTTTGTTCCTCAGTTATTGTACTGGAGCTAAAACACTGTTGTAGATTTGAATTCAACTAAATGCATGACCACCCAAAAAGGGCAAACACATGGCCTCCCAAAAAGGGCAAAAACTACTAAATAAATAATTTTGATGATGTCACTTGCTTATTACCTAATGAAGTTTGTTTTATTGTTTGAAACTATTCCAAGAAACTGAAGCTGATTTGGATGTAGATCTTGACAGAGGGAAATACGTATCCTCACAGCTTGCAATGGAAATACTCCATGTTGCTCAAAATACACCAAAATTGATAAAATACTGGAGATTCACCGGAGAAGATGATACCGATAATGACCCACTCAACTGCATCTGTGCTTGATGAGGAACAAATTGTTTCACCTGTGGAAATCACTGAGGAATTGCATATACTTGGCCAATCTATTGGCTTTCATGTGTTTTGATGAGCTTACATTATTGACCCCTTTGCCAAAACCACCATAGATGCTCAGTAAGCATCAGTTGAGGACAAACGCACAGAAATAAGATTATTGAAACAATGTGCATTTCAAAAAATGATACACCTTTTGCAGCAGATGCTTTGGTACATACCTTGTTAATATCTGGGTTTGATTGGAATGAGGGGGAGAGTCCTGTGACTCAAAACTTTGACTCTTTGATCAAACTATTTCTCAAGTGAATCCTGGAATACAATGGTCTTTGTAATCAATGGTATATAATGCAAAAAAAACAGAAAATATCATGGAGGGAAGGCGAAAAAAGCTAAAACAATGAAGTGGTTACAGACCATAAATTCATCAAGAATTGATCATGATGCAATCCCTGGTTTGATGCAACCAGCTATGATTGTTTATTTTGAAAGGAAATATGAGCGCTGGATGTAATCATGATCTTTTCAGCAGATGACAAAAAGATGGGTGATAATTCATGCATTTGCTTCCTGTGTAGCATGGAGGCAAATTTGGAGATCAAAATAATAAACAAAAAATAATATCTATCTTTTTCTATCTGCCTAATTTTTTAGTTTCAGAAAACTAAATTGCACATCAAATAGCTTTTCCAGCTTTACTGGTGTTTGAATAGAAAACAGAGATTATTTTTTACAATCTAATCTTTTGCATTTACTTTTTATAAAAAAATGCTACAGAGAACCAAGCTCAACTATCTGAGTCTCACAATCACAAAAGATGCAACCACAATATAATCCAAACAAAGTTCTGATTTTTGGCCTGACCAATCCTAGTCCTGAAGCTAACATATACATCCAATTTCAATCAAAAAATTGCAAGGAAGTACAGATTTTCTTTCAAATTTAAAGTCTGACTGGTATTGGTGCCAGTGTCATAAGAAAGCCTTTGTCTTAATACAATTGAAATCCAGAAAAGACGTTGAAGAAAAATTTCAGTTGCAAGTGTTCATTATTTTTAGTCCATATTAAACCAGAGAAAGTTGAAGTACACTTTTTGTACCACAACAAACCCCCAAACCAACCCAATCCCATCCACCTACTTGCTTGCTTTTGTGGCTGCTTGTTAATGTTTGGTTCTGTTTGGATATATTTCTGGCATATCCATCTCAAAAAGCGTAAGTGTTGCACCAGCTGACATGCCTTATCAACAAAGTATCAGAGCAATGATCTTGTGTGTTCATCTTTGGTATTTGAGTCTGCACATTATTAACAGTGTTCCAATGGTCCATGGTGCCCTGCACATTGAGTCCCGCTCCAGTGTATCTAGATCTTGGTTCTGCCATGTAAGGACCCGTAACCGTAAGTAAGTACCATGGTGCTCACATTAAAAAATATTCATAGGAGGAGTAATTTCTAACAATGGCAATGGTCTATTTTTGACATAACTAACACCCCCATATTTGTGAACTTATTATTGTAAGTACAATACCATCTTTATCATAATATTATTAGGCAAAGTAGGTAATGTGATTAGCTTAAAAATATCCATTATATCAATATATATGGTAATGTAGGTAAATTACCTCCTATGTGTGGGTGTGGCAATGTGTATGTGCAGTAGGTGCATACCACACTAATGTATGTATACTTACAAAGCATATACCATTTTATTATCTGCAAAAAATAAAATGCCAAAAATGGAATAAATACTTTGATAATTCTAAGGATCTTTTTTCAAATAAAATGTGGCATTTTTTGAGGCAATTTTATCATGTAGACCCTAGTATATCACTTCTAACATTTTTTTTTCTGAATCTATTCTGAATCTTGATTATGTGAACACTTTTTGATAATTTTGTATAATATGTAAGTACAGACAGTACTCCACACAAGTTTATTTTAATTTAAATAGTAAAAGTAAGTGTTAATTTCTACTTTTAATTTAGTTCCAAAAAGACATAAATATCCATTTTATCCCTCAATAGATTTTTATGATCTTTCACAAAATTTGCAATTTTATGCTAATTTTTAGGAAAATATGCTCTCATAATTTGCTGGTGAAAAGTGCTGTTTTGTTTCACATGGCACATGTTGAAAATGATTTCAGAAAAGATACCTCAATATCACTCAAGCATTCTTTACTGTCTTGTTTTTATGAATGTATGTTTGCTCTTTGAAGATTTTAGAAACTTTTCTTTCACCAACTACATACAGAATCCTCAAGTGACAGTGATGCTCATAGACATTCATAACTGTTTTGTAAAAGAGAATATTGTAAAAAAATTCTTGAAGACGATTAAAACTATTTAACTATAAATAAACTATTATTACTCTCAAACCTTTATTCAAAATTAATTCAAATAAGTTTGATTTAATACAAAGCTGTGATCCTATCAAAAATGGGAATAAATCCACATTCTAATTAGCAACATTTTATCCAGCCAATGTGATCCAACCAATCTGAGATTCATTGATTACAGAAACTAAACTAAACATTCTCCTGGAAAATGAGAGCTTTGGTGTTTTTTGCATGACACTGCTTTTTCCTTCTTCTCCTAATGACCTTACTAACTACATATTATTAAATCAAACCACTGAGATCCTATTAATCTGAGATTCAAGTTTTTTTTATTCAAGAAACCAAACACCATTCTGGATCAATGAGGACATTGGAATTTTTGACATACCTACATTTGTGTTTCTCCTACTTATGTATTAGTTGGTTTTAATATTACCTAAGTACTATACCCATTGTTTATCATTACAATTATGAAAGATCTTACTTTTGTAATCTGTGTTTTTTTGCCTGGATGATGCACACTAAAATTAGGGGAATTTCTGTGATCATCTATTTTTCACTAAATGCAGGTGACTTTCTTGAGTCTTTAAAAACCATTCTTGTTAAGTATTATGCTGGTACCATGATTATTGGTGAAAAAGAGCATGCCTCATTTTCTAATTTTTGTACAGGCTCCTTTTCTAGCATGATTCAAGGGTACCTATGGGCTTGTTTTCCAAAAACGCCAAAAATACGGATTCTTTTTAATTTTTTGACAAGTTCATAATGAACACAATCACAAAAATTAAAAATAATTGCCAATATTGATGATACTTTTTGCAATGTTCAAAAACAATCCTGGGTCATTAACAATGATTAACAAACTCATTTTATGTCGGGGTTATCTCTTATTCTACAGGCTCATTGTTAAACGGTGGACTCCTTTTCACCAACAATTATGGCACCAATACCTAGTACCTAGATACTCTTCTTACTACAAAATGAGTGAATACAAGAAACTTCCACAAAAAACAATTATCTATCTACAGGGGTCATAATAGTACTTTACATTACATCATTACTGTATTGTACCATACAAAACCCCTTCATGACCCAGGTCCAGTCACTAATTATCAGTAGATATGCACAAGGCCCCTGTCCATAAAGAGGATTTTATTTCTTCCAAGGCCTCCCAAATAGAAAACCAAAAAAACTAACAAATCAATACATCGCAGGATTTCAGTTTGTAAATTTATGTGTACTGAAATGCTTTCATTTTTCAAGATCATCTTGATGTTGGTGAGGGCGCCAGCCATCTGCCAATATGTATGGAAGTGAGTGTAATACTCCTCAAGGGAGTGAGAACTGCTATCAGACCTTAAAACACTACAGAAACACTAGCAGCCCAAATAGTAAAAGCTAGAAACAATACCCTGGATTGATGTATGTCACAATGTCTAACTGGAAGGGTTGTAAACTAACTTGACAACAACAGCATCAACAATGGCAGCAATGATGACAGCATCAACAATGGCAGCAACAATGATGGTAGCATCAAAAATGGCAGCAACAACAACAGCAACAATGGCATCAATGACACAGCAAAGACACAGCAATGATGTAAGCAAAAACAGCAGAAATGATGCAGCAACAATGGCAGCAACAACAAGGTTCAATGCACACCTTGACAATTTTTGGAATTCAATTAGAATAAAATTTGTTTATTTAATTGATTATTATTTATTTCCTTTAAAATTGTAGCCTAAATAAAAAATAGATGTGGACTTGTTGTCCTAGAATTATTAAGACTCATTAACTAAGTAGCTGTTGCTTAAAAGGCCTACACCACCATTCAAGTTTAGAATCAAATGGCAATGGAAAGATTGTAGGCACGACGCACGGCACAGGCTCATCATCATCATCTCTTGCCACTGATGAAAAAGCTAGCAGCAAGACATGTTACAACACGCCATAGTTATTTCCCCAGTCTTACCATCATTTTTGAATCTGGTTCCATCAGACAGACAGAGGGCAGGGAACAGGGGTTTCATGGTTTATGCTGGTGGAGTTGTTGCGTTGCCTGTTGATGGTTGAGTTGTTGAGTGTTGAGAGTTGACCGTTGTGTTGTTTGTAGTTGTTGTATAATTTACTACTGTATATTGTAGCTATTCTAGTATGTTTCACTAGGATAGAAATTTATTTCAGTACTTTAGTTCTTATTAGTCACGAAAAGGCCACATAACTAACTGTGAGGGTCTTTTCCCAATGTGTTTCACAGGCAGGCTAGTACATGGTAAGATGGCTCTAAGGAGAGCTGTCATACTATCAGCCATACGATATCTCCCTTCCTCTCCCCTCACATCCACAAAAAATCCAAGATATGGTGTGGTACCATACCACGATACCACGCCATCA
>JALLOT010001181.1:0-15868 GCA_036939595.1 Thalassiosira livingstoniorum | reverse complement strand
ACAATTTGTTGAGTCACTTGGCCAAGATAAATCTGCAAAATTGGCCAGCATGGTTCTGAATACCATTACTCATGACACCATTGCTTCTTTTTATAAAAAGTGTGACTATCAATTAGGATTTTAATAAATGTAATTCAATGAGAAGAAATACTTAGAATTTTTGAAATAGTATATATGTAGTTTCATTATGTTAATGAATTGAATTTTGCTATGAGATGTGAGCTTTGATTTGTCAAAACCAAATAGCATTCACAGTCTAGTAACCAAATGAAAAAAATAGCTTCAAATATGAATAGTTGTGTCTCAAATAATGCAAATCATACAAAGAGCCAGTGTAGTTGTCTTCACCAGCAGTGCTGTTTCCTATGCGTTGCTGCTTTTGTTGTTACCACTGCCACCGGATCTGTTGCTGATGGTGGTACCGGTTCCATTGCTACCACCACTGTCGCTTCCATTGCTACTGCTGCAACCGGTTCTGTTGCTGCCACTGGCATTGGATCAATTGCAACCACCACTTCTGCTTCTGCTGCTTCCGTTGGCACTGGATCCATTGCTGCTGCCGCCACCAGTTCTGCTGCTGCTGTTAGCACTGGATCTGTTGCTGCCACTGCCACTGGTCCTGCTGCTGCTGTTGACATTGATGTAGCTGCTGCCGTTGGCACCAGATCCATTGCTACCACTGGCACTGGTTCCGTTGTAGATGCTGGCATCAGTTCCATTGTAGACTGTAATGGTGCCAACGAAATTGAACAAGCAATTTTAGTTACTCCTATTAAAAAACATTGTACAAACAGTTAGCATTTGTCTTACCTCCAACATTATTGTTGCCATTCGTGGCAGTATTGCAACGGTTAATTCCAAAATTGTTCATGGTACTGTCCATGCCATTGGATCCATTGATGCTGCAGCCAATGTCAACAGGCATATTCATCCCATTGCCCATACCATTCCCTCCATTTGAACAATTGACCTCACCATTCATTCCATTAACCCCGTTGCTCACATTGAAGCAGCTGCCCATTCCACTGTTTGCCATATTATTAAACCCATTGCCCATACCGTTGTTGACCCACATGCCATTCTTAGGGTTTATGCCACGGAAATTGTTTCCATTGAATCCATTGTTGCAACCAAATCCTCCCATTCCAGCCATTTGCTGCTGCCCCATTGCGTTTTGAAAGCCAAACTGATTTGGCTGCTGTAGATGAAGCATGTAATTTGTTGTCATGTTGTTTTGCTGGGGTAATAAGTCAAATTTAAATGAGAAATAATTGCCAATAAGAAAATGAGTTGACATTGAGACTTACCATCATCTGGGCCAGGGCATTTAAATGAAATTGTCCATTATTTGCATACCTGGAGTACATCAGTAATGGATTCCCCAAATTCTGATACAGCTCGGATGCTAAACCCTTTCTTTCCTGAGTCTTTAACTCAGCTTTGTTCTTTTGAGCCTCCAAATTGATTTTATGTTTTACTTCAGTTTCTTGAATACAAAGAATTGGATTTTTTTTCTCCAATTGAAGCACATCACCACTAGATGCCACCATACCAGAATCTTTTCCACTCTTAGTCTTCAAAATGAGACTATGAAAATTCTCAAGGTTTTATTGCTCTTCTTTTTTACCACTTCCACTTCCTTGCCCTTTAACTCAAGCTTTGATTCAAGAGCTTCAATCTTCTTTGTCAACTGAGAGATCTCCTTTACTCTTTTGCTGTAGAGTTTGTCTTTCTTGATTCATTGCTCTTTCAATTCCATTGCCTTCTCCCTTTTAGAGTCTGCCAGTTCTTTCAGTGCCGCAAGTTCCTTTTAAAGCTTACTGATTTCCTTCCAAAGATCTGCATTTGAGTCTTTCTTTTTTCCCATTTTCTTTTCTATCTGATTCAATTTGCACTCCAACTTCATCACTTGTCCTTGCAATCCCATATTTTCTGCAAGCATATTATTGTTCTCATTGCAAAAGACACCCAAATCCTTGCAAATACTAGAAGACTTCTTGGATTTGACTAGCTGGTATAATGTCAATTCTTCTGAATGCTTTGTCATGCAATTGAACTACCAATGCATGTAGTCCTGCATTTTGGCCACAATTGCCTTTAGTGTTGAGTGGAGATGAGTTCATTCAGTATGTAGATGAATTGCTTGCATTTTAGCATATCCACATCTTGCCATTTCCTTGTCAAAGTCTTTTTTTTGCATTTAGAATGCCCATCAGTATCCTCCCTCAAGCATTTTGATGGTTTGAATTTGAAGAGCTTTTATTTGTCCAGCTTGTTGGGAGGGTGAATAGAGAAGTTTGGTGGCTTGGGAGCTGCTTTAGGCATGGGTGAGCCAATGATTGGAGAAGCTACACTCAGTTTTTTTGACAACTTTGCAGTTTTTTGGCATTTGTTGTTAGCCCCATTTGATGGTGGGCTGTGGACGGTAATTGAGGGCGGAACATTGGTGGGATTTAAATCATCATCCCCAGCCAAATTCTATTCATTGCTAAGACTGAAGTTGCTGCAAGGAGTATTGAGATCCTCAGACAGAGCACAGTCATGTCTCATAGGTGGCAGCTCTTGACACTAAGCAAGGGCATTGGAGGGAGAGCCAGGCGGCTGTCTTTCATTCTGCATGAACAGTGCTGGTGACGCTTCAATTGGTGATATTTGGAGATTTTGATTTGTGGAATAAAGATCAAGACAGGACAAGAAGCGAATACATAGAATTGATGGTGGCCTGTAGATTGATGTTGTCAGCTCCTGTTTGAACTGGAATTGCTTGGAGTTATTCAATGTCTATTGGGCCATATTGATGGAAAATTGAAATCTCATTGTCATCTGAATGAGGTTTTGAATTCTGATGACCAATGAGTCAATGAAGCTTGATTTTTTTCTTGGATGTTTCAGAGTAACGTTTCAAACTTCAACCCATACAGTAAAATGGGACCAGTAGTAACAAAAATAAAGTGGGTATTATACTTCTGTTGCTCATTGCTCAGTCAGAATTAAATATTTTTACTTGAAAATTTTATGTTGCAAAAGTTCAGACATTAAACTTTTGCAACATAAAATTTTCAAGTAAAAATATTTATTTTTGACTGAGTAATGAATGACAGAAGTTGTGAGTTTGTCATAGTATCCATCTCATAGTGTTCTGTATTATCCTATGTTAAAAAACTGTAATAATTAATCATACCTCTAGTACTGTTACTGTGTGTAGGGGTGGAGCATCTTAATCAAGATGCTACAATCAACATTTTTCATCCCATTGCAATGGTGTAATGAGAGTATTGAATTGGGATGTCCCTACTACTGCAGTGCCATTTGAGTATGGTATTCTGATGGATGTTGTGGAAGCATCTGTGAAGTGTGGCATAAACATTCTTTGTAGCTACAGAGATGAGATGGACAAAAAGGTAAAATTGTTTTGAAACATTGTGGAGTTTTGCCATGGTTTAAGCTGTTGGTTGTTATTTTACACCTTATGTTCTGAGTAGTGCTTCTAGGTAAAATATTATAAGTAGGCTATGTACATAAGTATCATACTTTGATTCATACTCAAGCTGTACCAGAAGTTGTGTGGGCATAAAAAAATGAATTGAATCAACAATATTTGAACTCACAGAAAAATGGTGCTGCACATAAGCAGAGGAAAAGTTTATGAACTTCCTATAAAATTTAATAAAAATCACTAAAATTTGAAAAGTTCAATAAACTTGATGGCCTTACTTCATGGTCTAGTTTCAAAATTCAAATACTACTGCTAATTATTAGTTGTTAGAAACCATTGATTGACTTGATATTTACTTAGCAATTCATCCTTCATAAAACCATTTACTTCTCAGTCAATATTTGACTATATATTTGACCTTTGACCTTTTAAGTTGTTTATTTCAAAGTAAAGTGTATCTTTTGAATTTAAATTTTTGTCAATTCAAGCCACATTCTTATTATGCAAGAAATTGGTATGGGTATGGTCTGTTTCATAGTCATAATCATAAAGTCAAAAATCATTAAAGTGCATGAACTTGTTATGCAACAATAACAATCAATGGAGTATTACTCCTATTCCTTTAAGTATCAATTGTAGGTATAAACAGAGCTAACTACATACCTCTCTATCTACTAAAACAGCACAGTGAACATTCTTGATAGTTAAATGTTTTCAAGCCATAGTGCTGGTATGGGACCTATATTGGTGATATAAACAAGTTCATGAAAACAGTACAATTAGAATTGAGTAGCTGACTGCTGTTGATATGTCCTTGGGGGCTATGGACTACTTAACTTTGGATTTGTGTAGTATGTTCTTTGTTGTGTAAGACTTGTTTGAGGGTGTAAAAACAAGATAGATTAAATAATAGTTTTGTGGAACAAATATTAGTTGAGTGCCTATGTATGGATGTCCACTGATCCACTTTCCAAATAGCAGAGCTACTACATACTTCTCTCTGTCTCTTCTTTGATATATGCTTTTATTCCTGATTTTGATTTCCTACTGTCAAAGTAAACCAGAAGTGTAATCAAAGTCACCTTTTCTTTCAAATACAAGGTTTGAGATTCTTTCTCATCTTCTACTTTGCTTCTGACTTTAGCACTCTGATATATTTTCTGATTCGATTTGATCAACTGCTACTATTAGTGTAATATATTTTATTATCAAAGACACACAAAACAAACCATGACCTTGTTAGATGTTAGATGACCCACATACAAAGCAAAACCTAATTCAGACCATCACATTAAGTGCATCTACAGGTATGATCCAATTCCCATTGCAGCTAAAAAAGACAAAAACATTGTCGTGGAAATCAGGGTACGAATAACATGAAAATAATATTTATTCATTTAATACTAAAAAAGACACTATTTTTCAGGAGCAACTCACTTTAATCAAAACACATTTGCATGGGTTAATCTCAGAAAATAAATGAAGAACATTTGAATTTGATTTTTGAGATGCCTTTCCAAATTTCCAAATTTATATTATCTAAAAAAGAATGATCAGCAATCAATGACACTGAACATGACAATCTACAATAAAATATACAATGCTTCCAAAAAACTTTTCAATTAACAATGAATATTTATTCACCAGAAAGAAACTCAGCAAACAATATCTTCAATACGGCCCCAATGAATTAGATGACATACATACACAAATTCTTAGGAGTACATGTGAATGAGAATTGTCTTGTATTGTCTTGCTGCCCCATTTCTCACTCAAAAAATCTAATTCACTCTTGATTTAAGCTATGCAACTTAATTGTTTTAAAAACTATTTTTGTTGTTTTCATCAGAGATTTCAATAGCATTACAACAATATTAAACAAAATCTACTTTGATTTGATCTTGTTTATGAACAATAATTGTCATTTAATTACAAACTTTCATCATTTGATACCACATAAAAATATATAAAGTTATTGCTGTTTTTGACATTGAGGGTTTAATGCTCTTAATGTAGTGCTAAAACAAGAATAGAACCATGATGAAACCTTATGAAACATGATAAAACCAAAACTTTCATGGTCTTTGTATATTGTGTCTGTAGTACCATATAAGTGAGCCAACAATGCTACTACTGATTTTACTGCTGCAAAAAATGTGTCTTGTTCATTTCTTTGATGCTTGGGTGTGTAGGATGATAGAGTGTAGAAGCATGTAGCTAGCTGGATACTGATACTGGCATCCTCTCTAGTTGTGAGCAGTAGTGATCATGGCAATTTATACCTAGGTAGTACTCGTCTTTTGATGTGCCACTTCAAAATAATATTTTTCATCATTATTATATTAATGTCCCATAGAAATTCTTGCTGAATATTCATTTGAATTCATGTAGAGAAGAAAGCTGAAGAGCATCTATTTCACTTTACATAGGTGAAACACATCATCAATGTCTCTTACAGATACCTATTCTGCTTGTTGGTAGTAATAACCTCACTTCTCTGTTGATAAAAGATAGTGTGTCATAGCCAACTCGTGGTTATTATTGTTATGACTAGGATCCTCTTCATTGCTGTTGTTTTATACTTGATAAGATGATACTAATACAAAAAATGCAGCATTTTTTAACATATCAAATTTTTAATGGCAATCTAAGATATTATTTTATGAGATTCAGGTAGAAAAGAATAGAAGAGGTAGCTTTAAAAATCCTTAGAAATCCTGAGAATGAAAAATCCATTGGTAGTAAACAGGATTCTATCAGTAAATGTCAAAATTTGTGGAATTATTGGATGGTAGATGTGTTTTTGTTAATTGAAATTGTTACAATCACAATTGCTGTTAAAGTTTGCATATTAACACAATGTGTATTAATTTGAGGAAATATGTCTCAGAAAGACTTTGACATATTTATTTTCATTTTGTAGACAATTTGGTACCATGTACTTGTACATGGAATCCCTCTTTTTATCTTTCCTTCTTCATAACCATTTGGTATTTATTTTATTCCAATTAGAGTCAAATTATTGATTACTGGCAAGTGTGTTCAAAATCACTTGATAAAAAGTAATTCTTTTTAAAGCAAATATACACATGATCAAGTCATTTAAGCGCACTCAATACTTCTCAAAATATTATGGAATATACATTCAAAATAAGAAAAAGGTTTTCGTCAAGATATATGGTGGGATTGATAACAGAAATTTTTTAAATTATTTGTTTGCATGTAATGTAATTATTTTTGTTCAATTTCAGGGTAGCAAGTGATAAAATAAGTAGATATGAATTATGATGGAAATAAATGGACATAGCCATTTTCAAATATTATTAGAATGAAAAAATAAAAATAACAGTCTGTTTTCATGTGTCACCTAGTCTTTGTAAAATTCAGTTATATTCAATTTCACTCATAGCTCCATAACATTAAGTGCATTGTAGTTCTCCATTGCTGTTTTATGTGCACCCTCAAACCTTCTTTTGTTTTTATATACATTATGTGGTTAAGAGACAACCCACTGTCAAAGAAAACCAAGTTCGCAAAGGTAACCTTATTTCTCATTTATTTGCCCCTCCTAAAGAAAATTTGGAAGTGAAGAAGCAGAATAACATTGGAAAGTGAGATCAAATATTTTCTCTAGAATCTGCCCATTCTGTAATTGGTTTGCCTGTGAAGGGGAGAGTATTATAACCCTGAAACAGTATTTATGACACATTTTGGATTTTAAATTTCAGGTCAAATTTTTTTGGAATAATGAAAAATATTAGGATCTATTTATGGAAGTTAAGAGTGAATCCTAGTTATTTTTACAACTGTCCAAAATTTTACAATTACCATCAAGAGTAATAAAATGACTATGGTAGTGAAAACATAAGTGAAATAGTGTGATTGTGTCCACAAAAATACATAATATTATTCAAAAGATTCAGAATTAGATACTTGATGTTGATTTGATAAAGTAGAATATTTTTTTAAACATGTTACAATCAATCAATGTAAACCAATGTTTTGGAAAGAATAACCATGTTAGGGCCATTGCTAGTATTTCCTCTTAATTAACCTTCCTCATTTTTCTCAAGTAGGAATCCTCAGTTTCTGTAATATGTATTGTGCTATGTAACCAAAATATTATGCAAAATAAGACAAGAATATTTTCCTTAAAATTAAGTATTGTACTTACAATACAGCAACTAGTATGTTACTTGAAATGTGTCCTGAAGTGCAATACCCACTTCTCACACTCTAACATCAGAAAGTGTTTTTTATGTCAGTACCTCCATGATCTTTGAAAACATATGCTGTAGAATATATTATGTCTTCTACATAAATTACATAGCAACCCTTATTCATGTTTTCATCAAGGTTTACTGTCAAAACAAATTTCAGGATTAATTTATTTTCAAGAAAATCTTCCTTGCAGGCATGAACAACTGCATAAGTTGTGTCATCTTTTATGAAGTTTTCATCAGTTCAATGGAATCTTCCCTATTGTGTTCATTTGACAGTTGATCAATTAAAGTCTCAGTTGGAACCCCCCAGATGAATCGTTTCAGAAGAAACCAAGTATTCTGCATGGACAACAAACAATGTTTTCATCATCTGGTATAAATTTTGCAATGCACCAATTATACCATTCCCCCTGTAAAAAAGCAATGATTCTGAGTTATCTTGATTTATTGCATGGTTGCAACTTGTAGCAATGAATGTTTCATTAACACTCAGTGTATTTCATTTTTTGGATTTTCACTTGATTGTGTAATCTCTTGACAAATAGTTTGTTGTTTCATTGATTTGGAGGAGGAATCTATTAGATGCTTTTTGGGGGTCTGAATCTTTGTTGTTTGTGATCAATACAACAAGTTTTTTTAGAACGCTTTGTTCCATAAAGATATTTGAGGGAGATTTGGACACACATTGTTTCAAAACCTCTGTTATTTAATTGTTCCGCAAAGACAGGACTTCTTTTCTGAATTTTCTTTCAAGGTTTTGCCATTAACTCAATCAGCTGACTTTATCCAGTTACTCTGTAGAAGATTTCCACACATCCAAATGCTGAAACATTTCTTGGAAGAAGTAATACAGCATGTATTTTGGGAATTTTCTATCATTTACAATCTTCTCTTTTGTAATTGTTTTTTATCATGTGAATGAGCTTTGCTACAAACTTCTTGGATTTTGTGAGATCCTGCTGAGTTGTGGGCTAAAAGGTGTATTATTCATAACATAGTTAGAGATTAATGGTGTCCTTCATTTCACATAATGAAGTTCCATATCTGAACACATTATCCTTGAACAAAGAAATGCCCTTGGAAACATATAGTGAAAAGAGTATCAATAAGAGTTTTCCACATCTTTCTGACCCTGTCATTTTGTTGTCATTTGAAATTTCATTCCTGGAAGAATTTCTTGGCATGCCTCAGTAACTCTTCCTTGATGATCCCTCAGCAAGTAAGGCATGTTCACACCAATCCAGTCTTATGCCTCAACCCCCTTAAAATTTGACTTTTTGGCAAATTATGACATATAAATTTCAAATTTTACACTGAGTTTGTTCATGCAATTTTTAACAGTGATTGAGATAGTGTTGGTAGTGTAAAAAATAAATCACTGAAAAGATTTGAAGAAGAGATGGCAGGCATTGAATTGTAAGACAAAAGTTTCATCTTGATGCCAACATTGGAATTATTATGAAAGAATGACCCAACAGCTCACATCATCACAATCAGATGTCAACTTTTCTTACTCTGACAACTCAATTGTCAGCCAAAAAGATTTCAATCTTCTTAGAAATAAGTACAATATCCAAATTCCTATGAATATGAAAGAGAAAAAAAATAAGTTGCGCATTCACTTCCACATTCTCTCATTATTTATTCTGCAATAAGGTGGCTCCTAAACAGCCTCAACCATCCCAAAGACTCATCTCACATTTGGTCTCAATTAAAAAAATCTTTTTGGCAGGGAAGCTGAAGGAATGCTACATCACAGTGAGCCCACTGTTCCATGTCAAAGCAGGATTCTTTGGGTAGGTGGAGTAACCAGCCCCCTGAACCCTGAATGCATCCTGCCTGGCTGGGTTGGCTTGTTTGGTCCGGCCCAAAGCATCCTGCTTGTACTATAACCATTTTTTGTATGTAGACTATAGTAATTGTTTACTGTAAAGATAAGTTTGAATTAATTTGGGTTAGTTTGGGATAGTTGGCAAATAGTTAAGGTTGTTTCAAACATGTCACATGACAAATGATGTCAGTATGAACTTGTATTAACCATATGGCAGGATTCTCTATTTTAAAAGCAGGATACATTGAATCTGGCCATTTAGGAGCCACCTAATCACTGGAAATCAAAAAACCTTGATTATCTCCAGACTATTTTGTCCCACATACAAGGTTATGAGCTGATGTAAGACAGTTTTGGTATAAACATGCCTTAAGTGTCAAATGAAGTTCATCAAAATTATCAACCTGTTTCTGAATTTATGAATCAATTTCTTTGCTGCATTGTTTAATTCTCTAAGTATGTACTTATGCAATAATACAGAAGTAGGTACTCATCAGTACCTCTGTCACAGCCACAATTCTTTTTTGCAAAAAGAGTGGGATTGATCTTCTAGCAATTTTACTAGCAAATGTGATGTTATAAATCGTGTTGTATGTTTGGTCAATATGTATTAGGTATGCTAGTAGAGAGAGCAAGCACTTCCCTGCCTTACATACAACATAATAGAGTAAGTAGGTTGGTAGGTACTAATTAAGTATGGTGTGTACATTGCTGTGCCTACCTACCTACATTCAAAAATCCTAATTTGATGAAGCATGATATTTGTTTTTCATAACTCAGATCAAACTTTGCTTAACCTGACAAAATTGTACAATGCTTATTATTTTTTATTCTTTTAGCACTCTAGAGAGGAATTGTGTTGAGTTTTTCTGATTTTGGGGTACCAAGGATGAAAAGAGATTTGCAATCAATTTACCCTACAAGAAATAAAACCACTGCTTCTTACCATATAGCTAATAATTAATATTATTCTCCTGAGATAATAGAACACACATCACAATAAAGTAGTAAGGTTAAGTTAATTTATATTGCTGCTACGTATGTTTTATAATTCAAGATAACAATAATATGATAATATTGTTTTACACAAGATAATTTGATTAGTTGACCCCAAGAGAAATTTGAAAGGAGGTACTTTTCCACAGATCTTTTTACATTCTCAATGTATGCTTTTTGTTACTTAAATTTAGGTTTTGTTACTCTCTGCAATTTTAAGAAAAATAAGAAGTGAAGTTGCAAAGCAAACGTATCTTGGGTAGATTCTGGACTTTTCCCAGAACAAAATTGGGCACAATTTTAAAATCATATTGCTATATATTATAAAAAGCAAAAATTAGAAACTATTTTTGGTGTTTTAAAATTTGAAACTTAAAATAAATTTTATATCCCCCCAGAGATTCAAAACCCATGTATGGGATCTTTAACAAAAAGATCCCATACATGGGATCTTTAAATTGAGTTCAATCAGGTTCAATCCAATGGCCCTTCCTTGGACTGATTACATCAAGCCCAAAAATTCAAATCCTGATTATTGACATCCAAAACAAAAAATGCCTTGAACAAACAAAAAGGAAAGACTTATTTTAAATACTAATTCCCATGTACTTCTATACACAAAAACCAAAAATCCCATATATGGGATCTTCTCAATCATTTTAGCCTCAAAACCTCCGCAGGGATATTAGGTGATATTTATTATTTTTTCCAATTCCCCAATGGTATTAAAGTTTTTGGTGGCAGATATTCTGGACAATTCCTATGATGACTTTCTACAGAGCTCCTTTTAAGACATAAATTTGTATGCTGATTTGGTACAAAAATCAAAACAAAAAATAATAATATGGAGGTAGATACTTAGTGTGATTTCAATGTCTTACTATAATTTTATTATTTCTTTACATAATTATGTGCTAGTAAATGATAAAAGAACACATAATAATTGCAATGCATTTTGATGTTGCTGTTAATGCTTGTTAACAGCCATTGTCAAAGTAGGTTGTGTCTTGTGGGTTGTGGGCTGTGGTTGTGAGTAGCTTGTGGGTTGTGGGTTGTGGTTGAGGGAGGTTGTATTGTGGGTATGGTATGATACTAAGTTGTGCTATCATATTATGTAGATACAATATTGTAGACCAATAATATTGCCACACTCACTCCTATTATTTTTTATGATGTGATGGCATGATTTTATGGTGGGGGTATGGATGGTAGTTACAGTTACAATTGTGACTGCCTTCTTTGTGACCATGAGTGGGTGTGGTTGAAAAATACAATTTGGAGTAAAAGCACAGAAACATCAGAGGATTATGAAAAAATTAAATAAATGTTTTGCAATTTAATAAAAATGATTTCTTGGAATAACTAATTTATGCCCAAGTGGGGGTTACATAGTCATTGCTTGGCAATCTCAAGAATGTACTAATTTTAGATAGATAAACCTGTGTTGTAAAAAATGCTTACCATATCTACCTCAAATAATGTTTTTTCTGCAGCAAGTGACAGTGGCACTGTAGAATATGAACATTATTTCTAAACAACATGGAGAGAAAGCCTAACAACCAACATCAATTCATGCAATTGATCTACACTCTATGGAACTGATAAGTTTCATTGTTTATTTTGTGAATAGATAGTATTCTGGTCCTCCTGGAAAAAGGAAATAGAGTTAAAGATCATTATCTCTGTTTTATGGAGGAAAAAATAGGTCAAACGGTTGAGTATTTTCTGAGTAATGATAATTTTACTGATGGGTCCCTATCACTAGTAGATAGTGCTAGAAAAGTCATCTTTTTATTTTTATCCAGTATGAAATACTAAATATACTCAGTATAGATAGGAAATTAATTTGAAATGTATCAAAAGAAATTTGAGAGGACCAACCATTCCCTTCTGGTTGTTTATAGAATAAATTGCCTTTATGAAGCATATCATTGAGTTTGATTGGGGAAAACTTATTCCTGAGTAGCAGAAGTCCAACAACTTTCCAAGCATTTACAAATTAAATCCACAAGATCTATACATCCATTCAACAAATTAAGGGTAGAGGGTTGAACTTTGTATGAAAAAGAGGATATTTTGGAGAGCTTTAGCATAAAAAACGGGCTTTAACCTAGCATATTGTGTAAAGAGGAAAAATGTTATTTAAGCCTGTCTTGTTTCATAAGAATGATATGCACAAAAAATAAAATCTTTTTAACTAAGTTTGTGGTAATACATTTGAGCACAGATTCAAAATTATGTGGTCTCAAATGTATTGCTGCCGACATCATTCAGTTTTGGCAATTTGGCATTTTCACACAATTTCCAAATGTATCTTTAAAAGAAATGCTTTCAAATTTTTAACCCTTGTCTTGGACAAGTCACCCATCACAATGAACCTGTGAGTATTTTAACAAAAATAATATTTATACCTTTCATTACCATGTGATATACCCTTGTGTACACTTCTAAAATATGATGATGATAAAATAGAAATTTTAAAGTACAATTAGTTGATCCCTATGTAAGACAAGTGTTGCCACTTCTTCTAAATTGCACTTTCTTGATTAATGGACGGGCATTATAAAAAAATAAACTTGAAAAGTAGGAAATGAGCACTCTGAATCCTGAATCAGCTCCTCTTTTGGGCTTTTGGGAGAGTCTGAAAGAAGTGATCAATGATCCGCTATCCTTTTTGTATCTGATTACATTTAGATACATATGCCTCATGAGTAGCTACTAGTGTTTTGAGTAGCTTCTTTAAAGCTTCCAGGGACATGACCTTAAAGTAAAGATTGTCATGCTCAACAAGGCAATGGTGCCAATAGTTGAGTACCTTTTAATAATGTTCCCAAGCCCAGATGATTTGATCCACTGCTGCAGCTTTCTCCCTATCTTGTACAGCATTCAATCCCTTATAAAGGGCATGATTCTGTACATCCCAGATGGACACCTGGCTATTTTTCCAAATTTGAAGCTGAATTCATCAAAGGATTATGTGGAATTGCTTCTCTACTGTGTATTCTAGGTGCTGTCACCAGGCAGTACTCAGAAATCCAGTCACCTGAGGCCTCTGTTAATACTGTGTTGCAAGTGGAGAACTGTTTTCTCTCATTGAGGATGCTCATTACAATTAAGGATGAGAGGGTTGTTGGAGAGACATTGGACAAAAAGGTAAATTAGGTGCTGTGGAATGTGCCTTTTAGTCCTGTACTTCCTAATGCCATTGAGGCTGTCCTGTCAGATGGTTCTTTCCAATGTCATTGATGGGCACCAAAGAAGATGTTGGAATGTTTTACCATGGCTTTCAAAGCACAGATATCAGATATGCTTTGATTGAGGTGCTGTAGTGCTCATGATTATGGACAACAGGAAGCCAATTGAAGGTGGTCTTACTGACCTGAATAGAGTGGTGATCTGGGAGGTGGGAGGATGCTTTTGATGTCTCCTATGAACTCCCAATCAATCAACAAGGCTTGTAATGATATCAGATGATATAAATCTTGACAATATTGAATGCGGGTATCAAAAGTGTAGGCCTCCTTAATGACATGCTTAGTATCCAAGGTCACTCATTGATCATCAACTTGTATTTGTACCATTGCTTTGCAGCCTTCAAATGGCTCAAACTAGTTGACATTTTCATCCCCATGAAGACATTGGTTTGTGTGTGAGTGTGGGTTGAAACCCACATTCAGCACCGTGGGGTGTGTAAATTTCTGGTTCTTCTTATTTGTTTGTTTTTGAGTTCATGTGTCCACTGACATGAGAGAATGTTATGAGATGATCAGAGGTATCAAACCGGTGGTGGATTTCCATGATCACATTCATATCAGGCAAAAGGAATTAAGCTGGGCAGAACACCGGGACATTCAGACTTTTTGAATCCACTTACATTTTCACAAGATAAAAAATTATAATTACTGGGTGGTTTGGGGAAAAATCTATGGCATCCTTGAGGGCATGATATATGCCCTCAATTTCCCTTCAGTGTAAATCTCTAGAATAATTAGAGTAGGAGATATGCTGGGTATTTTGAGCTTTGAATGTCAAATTGTACCCTTTTTGCTTACAAAATTCATCCCTTCACCATGAAGGTATGAACCATTATAATGTAGTAAAAGAGTGAGTTTGAAATTCCTCTGTGGAATGAAAACTAGGATATTTTAAGGAATATCATCTTTTCACTCTTGGACACATACCACCATCTTTAATTCTTATCAACCATAAAAAACTATATGATGTGAAAGAAACAAGTACAGATTCTACATGATGCTCAATAATTTTCTAGGATAATTTAATTTATTGAACTTCTTTGATTAGTGTTTTTTTTCATAGTTTGCAATGAATGAGTAATTTTTCTATGTCCAAAGCTGTTTTAATCCATATTGGATACCTTTCTAGCATACACACACAAAATACATGTGGGCAAGGGGTGTGTGGAACTAGTGATTATCAAGTTCTGGTATTTTTGGCTAATTCCTAAAATAAAAGTCATCATCAAAATACCTTAAAAGGACGATTTCTGATTCTTGTAATGAGTTTCAATTTTTTCAATTTCTTTTGGTAAAGTGGCTCAGATCTCTGAATACTGTTCCTTTTAGACAAGAGATAAACACTGAAATTTCTGATCAAATTTCCAATGGCAAAACAAGTCACCAGAATTTTTCCAGAAAGGGTTATTTCTGTGTCCTACAAGGAGAGATCAGATTGAGTCTGACATCAACCCAGAAATTAACTTGGAAGCTAACTGAAAAATTGATTCAAAATTAACCTCTAGAAATTCTGAAATAAGGCATGCCTATCCAAAACCCAACAGATGTGACTCCTATTACCAAAGCAAGCAAATAAGCAAATCAGACCTAAAAAATCAATTTTTTATTTTTTAATGGTGTTGTCCTTGGTGGTAATGGAGCAAGTGTTGCTGATGTAAAAATAACTTACCAACTCTGTATGGCAAGAGGAACTGGCATGAATGGTAATTATTGTTTGAGCAAAAAAGCTAGTAAACCATCATGGTGTCAATAGAACCAGACTGATGCAATATGGATATGTGAGTCAATGTTGCCAGTTTACTATGAATGTTCCCTTCAAGAAGCAAGAATGAGGCTTTAATTTTTGCAACCAGATTCTTTTTTCTACATGGGAATGGTAAGATGTTTCCTCTTATGTGTATGGTATTCAGAATCTCTCTCACATAAGCATCTGCTGTGACACAAAGTTTTTTTATATTGCTCAAAAAGGCTCAATGCTGGTTGAAGTCTAAAATATTAAATTGCAAGAAACATTCAACAGCCAATTACTTGTTTCGGGCAAGTTTGGGCATGTTTTGTGTTCCTACACAAAATTGGTACACTTGCTACGGGCTACTTTTTTTTGTTGCAACAAAACTCAAACCGCTCA
>JALLOT010001180.1:0-15904 GCA_036939595.1 Thalassiosira livingstoniorum | reverse complement strand
CATTCTAGGCGTAGCAAATCGTTCACGGCTAGCCAGAAACACATCTATCAACACTTAAATGTACGACCCCAATCGAAAATACTGTACGGTCTATTTTATCCTTTGAGTGCTCACTCTCATCTAGTCAACTAGGCAAAAGGTTAGTCAAAACTGACAGAAACCTCTTGTTCGCATGGACTTCCAAAGTTACCCAAACTATACATAATGTCAAACAAAGGGCTCAACGACCAATTGAGCTATGTGCTCATTCTGCCTCCTTTGTCTTAAGTTCCCAATGTTAGTGCCACTGTCGCCACGGAACGGCTTCTCTCAATCTTGCTTCGCCTTGGGCAAGAACAAAATTCCCACAACAATAATCATAACCAAACCAAGTCCCATTCCACCAGCGCACAGAATACTCATTGCAACAATCGGCTTCATCCCCTTTTCTTCCGTCATGCTCTCATACATACCAATCACCTTCGCTCCACATTGCATCAAAAGAGCCCGAAGCTGACCCATGGGTCCGAACGGTCCAAACAGAAACGGAACGGGTTCCACTTCTTCATAATCATCAACGGCAAATTTGATGAGGTTTTCCTGAGACCGATTGCCGTCGTACTCACGTACTGTCCATCCGTCGATGAGGAAGAAGGTTGGAAAGCCGCGTACTCCAAAACGGGAGGCGAGGGCACGTTCTTTGGCACCATCAACTTTAGCGACACTGATGAGACGTTTGTTGGCGGCTTTGGCGGCGGAGGTATGCTTGGCGTGTAGGTTTTGGGCTATGGCTTCGTAGGTGGGAGCAAATCGTGTGCAATGACTACACCTGCATATTTGAATTTGAGAAGGGATTCGGATGGGAGTGAAGAACATGTTAGAGACGTATCACGAAGAATTGAAAGACATTATAGGATTCAGCAACAAAGAATCGAAATGGCATAGAAAATCGTCACAAAACATCTTGTCATTCAAAAGCTTCCGTCCCCCTCTCTGTGATTCTCTTCATTGGTTTTGATGGATGCAATTAATGTGAACCTCTTTCACCTCTGACATCCGTTGCAACCCTTTCCGCCATCGGCTCCACAGACTAAATTACGTTTTGTCTGGCAGGTGAAACCTGAGTTCTACCATGCAAATTGGCAGCAAGTGAAACACATGTATCAGTAATCCCTTACGCCCCACACTTTTCTGGTGAATATTACTTCCAGGTCGAAATTCTTTCAGGCACTTGCCATAACTCTGCATAAACGACGAGCACCACGGTCATGGGAATTTCAGATAAGCATTGATGTCCGTAAGTACCCTTTTACATCATCACTCTCATCATCAGAATTCCGAATCACTCAAATTCGCCAAAGCACCGATTCTGCACATATTTCTCAACAATTTCCTTCTCCTTTCATTGCAATTATCCTTTATCTTGCCTGTCTGCTCAGAATGGGCATTTTCGCACAAAGAGGAAGAAAAAATCGACCCCACCCAAAATTGAATGATTCCATGCAAAATGTAGCATCAATGATTGCTGTCAGTAACTACAAGAACTTCTTCCATACATTTCCCCTGTTGCCAAAGACGAATTCTAAAAATCTCTGAGATCCTGCAAAGTGCTCAAAAGGAATGGCAACTTATACCAAATATCAACAACCCTCCCAACTTCGTAGAATTTTCGGCTTGTTTTTACATATGGGGGCCCCACCATGCTTTCTCACGAGAGCATACCNGTTTGAAAATCTTCAGGTGTTTCGAATCATTTTCGAAAAACTGAAAGGGGGCCCCCATAAGTAAATAATATCGGAATTTTCTCTAAAATAATATTGTACCCATAGAGGCTCACTAACAACCAACATGTCATCCATCGCAAAATGTTTCTTATAAACCAATGAGACCAGCTAGAACCATGCCGGACCCCCCCATGCACTCCTTTGCACTCGGCAAACACTTGCAAATACAAATGAAGTGTCTCGAGATCGCGCTGTTCGACCTTAAATCATGTGGTACTTTGAGAAGCACCAGATATATCCCGATAAGTTGCACCCTTTGCACCCTTTGCACCCTTTGCACACCTTGCACCTGGAGCTCGTGCTCAAATGAAAAATCCTCCACGTTAGTACAGCTCGTCAACGATCCCGGTGGCACAAATACCCAAAAATAGAGGTTTGAGGTTCTTTTACCCACCAAGACCCCCTCATCCTCTTGTCATGTTCGACTGTTCCCAAACCTAAATCGCCCCATACTACTTTGCTGAAACATACAATGTACCTTGAGAGAAAAATGAACTTTGCAAGAATAAAAGCACAATGCAGTAGAACCACCCTGTTGGATCATGTTGGATCACCCAGACCCAGACCTCAGCTTGTTCCTAATTCAAAAATAACAACCCTCAGCACCCTCAGCACCCCCCCCCATTAGCATGGTTTGAAAGTACAATGTAACTAATAACAGAAAATGTCAACAGAAGTTGATCCAATTTTAAATTGGGTTGCACCACACACATTCCAATGCACAAACAACCCAAACAGCCCAATTAGCACACAGAAAAAACAGCACCAATAGCACAAACAGCACAAACATGCCCCCACCCCAATTTCAACTGGCATTCGGAGACTCAAAAGAGAACAAATAAGAACAAATAACAAATGAAAGATGACTCTCTGCCAACTCTCTGCCGACGCTCTGCCGGCACTCTGACACTCTGTTCTCAATCTGTTGCAGTAGTTTCATCCAAAGATTCTGCATTTTGTATCCTGTCGCACGCATACCGCTTATCGCACAACGCATAACGCAACACACTGCAACATTCAAAAACCATTCAAACAAAAAAGACCACTGAAACAAAAACGATGGGACAAATCTATCCTCTTCCGTGATTCGACATTCAGTTCCATTCAGTGCTATTCAGTGCTCCGTGAAAGATGGAAATGGAACCCCGGCAGAGTGATACAGGGGAAGGCTGGGGAAAGCAAGAGTCTGTAAGAAAAAGTAACTACGTACCAAGGAGCATAAAATTCCACCAGCCACACAGTTCCATCTCTCAATGACGAATCAAAGTTTTTGGAGGTGAGTGGAATCACTCCCTTGGCACTGCTGCCGGTAGACGTTGCTGTGGTTGCTGCATTTGCCTTGTTTGCTGTAGTTGATGTAGCTGTCGTGGATGTCGTGGTTGTTGTCGTTTTCGTGGTTGTTGTCGTTTTCGTGGATGTCGTGGATGTCCCAGTGGACCCCCCCATCTTTGCCGAATTGTCCCGTGCCATGCTGGAGGGAGATTGAGCCGCCACCATCGAAATTAACGAAACCCACGACACAGAGGAGGGGAATGCAGTAAAGGAGGACAGTGACAGCAGCAAAATCATCATGGATATCATCATGGCGCCCAATGATTGGCGGGTGGTTCGTGTGGTTCGTGTGGTGCGGTTGGTTCGGGTGGTTCGGGAGGTTCCGCTGGTGCGGTTGGTTCGGGGGGTGTTGGAGTGGGAGGTTCGTGTCCGTGGGTGGCGGTTGTCGATTGTCATCTTCCCAATGGTCAATCGTCAATCGTGGAAAATTCGAATTTCAAACTTCAACTGATTTCTAAGAGATTTTTGGATTTTTGTCGTAGTTTCATTCAAACGAAGTGGGAGAAGAGCTTTGATCTGCTTGGAATGCTTCGAAGATTCAATTCCATCCAGTACAGTACTTAGAGGAAAATTCAAGTAGTTCCAGTTGTGGAAGCCGTCCGAATGAAAATGAACTCCAATCTTGAATCGCGACTATTTACGCAGGTGGAAAATGATAATGGTGACGAGGATGGTGTTATCTATCCTGACTTGGAGTGTGCGAAATTGTGATCTGTGCTAGTAATCGTTGCCTTGTCGTTGTTGCCTCTTCGTTGTTGCCTCGTCGTCGTTGATGGGGGGGACTGCGCTGAAGACTGAAGATCCAAGCTGGAGATTGCGTCGAAGACGATTGCCGCAGCCGCAGATGAAGATAGGATGAATGAAGATCTTGTTTGAAATCTTTTTGAAATTCGAAAATCAAAATGAGTTCATGGGCATAAAAACATATTCTATCTGGAGTTTTACCAAAGTTAGATAGTTCATAGTAAGTACAATAGTACGTAAAAAATAAAATCTGATTTTTAGCGTACGCCATTCCAACCTTTTCAAATGTTTCAGTAAATCTTTTTATTCCACGTGGAAATTTGACTCTCACTTGACACTTCTTGGATCTTGGCGAAGAAGGTGGAATCATCAACCAACCACCAAGCCAAACAAAGCAAAATCAACAACGTTCTCATCAAGAAATAGAAACAATAGCAAACAGCAAATGATAACGGATAGCACTGGATAGCACGATGGTTTCGCACTCGTACCAACCGCGTCCTTCATCGGGAAGGCCGGGATCGCCCCATCGCTTCTTTGAGGCTTCGTACGATGTCTTGCTCCACGACAAAAACAATCAAAACAATCAAAACAACCAAATCGACCAAAACAATCAAAACAGCCTCGACGAGTCTTCCAAATCGACAGACTTCAATGACTTCAATGAATCGTCAAAGTGGTCAAAATCGACGGATGAAATGGTGGTCTTGGAAAGGAACGAGCAGGGAGCTGATGGAGCTAATGGAGCAGATGGGGCAGATGGAGCTAACAAATCGAATGGAGCAAGAGCCAGCCAAGCCAGTCAAACCAGCCAAACAAGTCAAGCATATCAAGCCCATCAAGCATGTCAAGTGGTACACCGCCATCCCAATGGATTGTGCGTCATCACCGCCGGCGACGTGATCCAATGTGCGTTGCGGCAAGCACGACACACAGCACAGACAGGACACTCAGGACACACATCACACACGGCACAAACGACTCAAACAACGCAAACAACTCCAACAATTCCAAAAGAACAATCCATCGCCTCTTCCAACACACCATCGAATGCAACGAATACAACGAATACAGCGAATACAACGAATGAACAAACCACCAACACCACCAACGATGAAATGATCATCCGATCAATCCAATCGATTCAATACCAAGTAAACGCATCGCAAAATGCCCAATCGGCCAGGGGGAAAGTGAGGGCGCGTCATCAGAAGCGAAAATTGGAGCGGAAGAAGAAAGTGAGGGAGTGGAAGAAGTTGAAGAAGGTGAAGAAGGGGAAGGAGTCGAAGAGGTTGAAAAAGTTGAATCCAGAGGATCGAACGCATAAGGAGCACGAGCACGTGGATACGCATGAGCACGAGCATGAGGGTACGCATGAGCACGAGCAAGAGGACGAGGATGAGCATGACGACAAGGAAGATCTGAGAACCGTGGGGATAGTCTCCGCCAATGACACACTGTGCCAAATACAAATCGGTACCAACGGTACCCATAACGATCTCCACGATCTCCGTCAAACGCTTCCAACGCTTTCAACGATTGATTTGAAGTGCTGTGTTGCGGGGACGGTGCTGGAATTGAACCCTCGTCTGTTGGGATTTGATAGAAGCAATGGAAGCAATGTACGTGGTGGGAGTAGTGGATATAGTGGACGTAGTGGAAGCAATGGAAGCAATGTACGTAGTGGACGCAATGGAAGCAATGAAAGCAGTGGTGGAAATGGCGATGATGGTAATCGTGGCAAAGATGGTAATGATGGCAATGATAGCGATGAAGGCAATGATGGCAATAACGGTGATGGGCTTGGAGGAAATGACCCATCGGCACTCCTCATCCATGATCCTTACTTCGATGGATACCTTGCTGTCATTTTGCCACTGGAATCCTTCCCCCCTGCTTGATGCTGTCGAAAGCTGTCGAATGTCGGATGCCGTTGGGTGCTGTTGGGTGTTGGGTGTTGGGTGCTGCCCAGTTCTTCTCAGTTCTTCTCAGTTCTTCTCAGTGCTTCCCAATGTTTCCCAATGCTTCCCAATGCTGCCGGGCATTGCCATGTGGTTCATACAACCATTCCAATAAGAGAAATGTGTATAGTACATGTGTATATTTGTATTTTATGTCTGTGCTATAAGATGCTACATAATTTTCATGTTTCGATTTGTAATCATTTGTAATTTGCCTTGGAATTATTGGTACTACTTTGTAGTATTTTTATCTTGATGATGGTAGATAAAAAATAATAAGTTGATAATATTATGTAAGTAGGATGAAAACCTCTGTTAATTCATTAGTCAATATATTTTATCTTGATGGGTGTAGATAAAAATGAGACAATAACCATGACAAAATGTGCAACAATAGGTAAGAGTGCCTCTGAACTTCACTAATAATGTGTAATGCTAATGGAAGTAGCGAGGAAACAAATAACATTTTTTTGAATATCGCAATCAACTTGATTGTCCGTGATGATGATATTTAGTAGAGCAGTAGGAGAAATTTGGTCACATTTCCATGGTTGAGCTGGAGAAGATGGAAAACACAAATCCAGTACTCTAGTTATCAATCAATAGTTTTTTGAACTTGAGTACGTGATTCAACAGTTTCATTTCAAACACTAATTTTATGTGTAGACACTGTAAATTCATTGTACTATTTCTTATTGAGGTCATTTTCCCCTAGTTGTTCTACTTTTTGTGGAGTTACCCCTATCCCTCTAACTGACCCATTTTGTTCTTCTGCTTCTGGGGGGAGGGGTGGCATTGCAAGACATGATACTATACAATTGTTTTTCAACCTGATTACATTTTCAACAGTTTGATTTCAAAAACATGCATGAGTTAGACAAGAGATTTTTTTTAACTAGTGTTATTTCTCTGTACTGTTCACCTTCTACTTTTTGTGATGTCATCCCTATCACTAGCTGACTCATTTTTTCTTCTGCTTTTGGGTGGGGGGATTACATGACAAGAAATAAACCAATAGATTTGGACCTGTGTATATTTTCATCAGTTCATTTTCAAAAACTTGTACTTATGAGTTAGACACTTTCAAATTGTTCTGTTTGATACTCATGATGTCATTTTTTACTGTTGTTCTACTTTTTGTGGTGTCAACACAAGTCATAGCTCACCCATTTTCTTCTTCGCGGTTGAGGCGCAACAAGACAAGAAATGACCAAATAGTTTTTGAACCTGAGTAGGAGTACATTTTCAACAGTTTGAGTTTACATACATGTCTCACTTAGAGACTTTAAAACTGTACTTGTTAGTTCTAACATCATTTTTCTATGCTTTTATGGTTTTTGTGGTGACACAATTAGTCCTAGATCTGACTCATTTTGTTCTTCTGGGGGAGGGATGAAATGGCAGGAATTTTGCAAGACTTATTGAACCTGAGTGCATTTTTAACAGTTCCATTTCCAGCACATGAATTAGTTGGAATCTGTGAAATTGTATTGTTTCGTAGCTATATCACTTTTCCCTGTCTTCCTACTTGTTGTGGTGTCACCCCAGCTGACTCATTTTGTTTTTCTTTGTCAAGGAATAACATGGTAAGAAATATTCCAGTTCCAAAACTTTTTGAACGTAAGTAAAATTTCAACAGCTTGATTTCAAATACTATCTTTATTTCTAGACACATTAAATTGTACTTTTTATTATTTGTAATGAGGTCATTCCCCCTGTTGTTCTACTTTTTGAAGTGTCACCCCTAGCCTTTGATGGCCCATCTTTTCTTCTGGGTTGGACACACCTTAAACAGTTTCATTTTGAAAACTGATACAAGTTGGACACTGCAAAGTCAATTTTTTACTTTGGTCAATTTCCCTGTTGTTCTACTTTTTGTGATGACCCATTTTCTTCACTTTAGGTAAAGGGATGAAATGGCAAGAAATAACCCATTTTTTGAAGCTGTGTACATTGTTAACAGTTCAATTTCAAAAACTTATATGAGTTAGACACTGTGAAATCATACTGTTTTCTAATGGGGTCATTTTTTCCTGTTTCTCTACTTGTTGTTGTGGTGGTGTTGTCCCTAGCCTTAACTGGCCAATTTCATACTTCTGGGTTGAAAGGTGACATTGTAAGAAATAACCGAATTGATATTGAGTCTGGGCACATTTTCAACAGTTCAATTTCAAAAACTTGTATTAATTAGACACTGTAAACTGTACTTTTTGGTACTGAAATTATTTTTCCCTGTTGTTCTGATGTTTGTGGTGTTATCTCTTATCCTAGTTGACTCATTTTGTTCTTATGCATGGCACACCAAGAAATAATCAATTTTTTTCAAACCTGATTAAATTTTCAACATTTCAGCTTCAAAAACTTTTATGAGTTAGATATTGTGAAATTGTACTATTCAGTACTGATGTTTTTCCCCTTGTTGCTATTATTTTTGTTGTGTGATCTCTGGTCCTAGCTAACCCATCTTTTTCTTTTTGATGGAGATGGAGGGATGACATGACAAGAAACAACCAACTATTTTTTGAAACTGTGTTTATTTTACATATTTTAAACAGTTCAATTCTGAAAAATTATGTGAGTTGAACACCACAAAATTGAAATGTTTATTACTGAGGTCACTTTCCCTGTTGTTCTACTCTTTGTGATTACCCATTTTTCTTCTACTTTTAGAGGTAAAAGGATGACATAGCAAGAAATAATACACTTTTTTGAAGCTGTGTACAATGTTAACAGTTCAATTTCAAAAACTTGTATGAGTTAGACACTGTGAAATCATACTGTTTTCTACTGAGGTCATTTCCCCCTTTTTCTCTACCTGTTGTTGTGGTGGTGTCATCCCTAGCCTTAGCTGGCCAATTTCATACTTCTCGGTTGAAAGATGCCATTGCAAGAAATAACGAGATTGTTACTGAGTCTGAGCACATTGTCAACAGTTCAATTTCAAAAACTTGTATTAATTAGACACTGTGATACTGTACTGTTTGGTACTACAATATATTTTCCTTTTTGTTCTACTTTTTGTAGCGTCACCTCTAATCCTAGTTGACTCATTTTGTTCTTATGCATGGTGCACCAAGGAATAATCCAATTGTTTTCAAACATTATTACATTTTAAAGAGTTTAATTTCAGAAACCTTCATGACTATGAGTTAGACATTGTGGAATTGTACTGCTTAGTACTGATGTCATTTTTCAATTTGTTCTTATTTTTGTGGTGCAATCCCTAGCCCTAGCTAACCCATCCTTTTGTTTTGGGTGGAGGGATGGAATGCTAGGAAACAACTCACTATTTTATGAGCTCAAGTACATTTTTAATATTTTAATTTCCAACACATGTATGAGTTAGTTTTTGAGAATTTTTCTGTTTTGTACTGATGTCATTATTTTCCTGTACCTCTATTTTTTGTGGTGTTTTACCCCTAGTCCAAACTGATCCATGTTGTAATTGCAGGTGGACATTATGACATGTGGCAAGAAATAACCAAATACTTCTTGAACCTGATTACATTTTCAACAATTCAATTTAAATCACAATTCTCATGTGTAGATATTTCAAAAAAATTTCTTTGAGTTCTGTGAGGTCATTTTTACTATTGTTATACTTTTTGTCGTGTCGTCCAAAGTCCTCTAGCTAACTCATTTTGTTCTTCTGGTATTTCTTGGGGGATTAAAGACATGGCAAACAGTTTTCAAACCTGAATACATCATCAACAGTTCAATTCCCAGCACATATATGAGTTCAACACTTCAATGAAAGTTTTCTGTTCCTTGGTCATTTCCCCCTGATGATCAACTTTTTTGGATATCACATCTAGCACTAACTCTCCTTTTTTGTGTGTCTAGGTGTAGGGATTATATGGCAAGAAATAACTCATTAGTATTTAGAACTGAGAACATTTGTCAATGGTTCAATTTCAAAACCTTGTACGTGTTATACACTGTAAAATCATATTGTTCTCTTCTGGGGACATTTCACCCTGTCATTCTACTTGTTGTTGTGGTGGTGTCACCCCTAGCACTAGCTGTTTAATTTTGTAATTCTTGATGGAGGGATTACACTACAAGAAATAACCCAATATTTTTAGTCATAGCACATTATCATTAGTTCAACTTCAAAGACTTGTATGAATTAGAAAGGGTGAAACTACACTGTTTGGTACTGATATCATTTTCCCTCATTGTTTCACTTCTAGCCACAGTTGACTCATTTTGTTCTTATGGCAAAAATAATACAGTAGTTTTTGAGCCTCCTAAGGTAATTTTTAAGATCTCAATTCAAAAAGTTTGTGTGAGTTATTTTTTAGTACTGATGTTGCTTTTTCATGTTGTTTTTTGTTTTGTGGTGTGGTCCCTAGCCCTGACTAACCCATCTTTTCTTTTTGACAGAGGGATGACATGGTAATAAATAACATTGGAAAACAAAATTATTCCATGGTAGGATTTTCTTGGAATATTTTTCAAACTTGCCAATTGGTCATATTTCAAAAAATCTCAAAACTTGTAAGAAGGAAGCATGTACCAAGAAAATTGCTTTGTTTACAGGTATTGGTACTTTGTTAGAACCATCATATAGTTTTAATACCATTGAAATTTTGGACATTAGTTCCGGGGATTGAGTACTTAGAGCTTTGGTCAAGGGAAATGATCATTGATCATAGATTATTATTCACAGCCACTGGGCAATAATAATGTTCTATAAATTAGTCCCCAAAGTTTATGGGATCAAATTTTTCTTTTGGGATGAAATGGTTCTTGTTCCCACAAATAATCAGCTTTATATCACCAGTTCATAGTGCAATTGAATTTCATTACTTAACAATAATATCTTTGACAATTGAAAATTTACAATCATTTGGAAAATATTTTTTATTTTAACATGTTCACATACAAGATTCTCCATATGATATTTTTTATTTCAATTGATTCATTGTATGAATGAAATTCACTAGTCTAACCTTCTCTAAAAGATAAGTCCCCCACAGCTTTCACTGAAAGCTGGACATCCATCATGAATTTTCCTCTATTTTTCTCTCCACCTCTCACTTGTCATTGTTTGCCAATTTATCTTTTCTAGAACCATTTCAATATTCTAGGGATATTAAAAAAGCAAGAACCCTTCCATTTCTTCTAAGCCTTGTATAATGTTTCTGACTTTTTGGTTTCTGGAGACCAACTTCTGTATTTTAAGGATTATAATGCGTATCATCTATATTATTACTATAACATGCTTATTGACTATATTATTACTATTAGTCATTTTGATTTTTCATAAATTTTTGCATTTTTAGAAAATAAATAAATATATTTAAATTAAATACTATGTTGAAAATCAGCAACTTCCATTGATACCTTACCTACCTACCAAGTACCATATTATTATCATACATACCTACCTACCTTAATTGGTAGTATGTATGTAGGTAGATAGGTGTTGTAGTAGTACTTATGTATGAAATATGGTAGTATCCATATATACCCTTTATTTTTCACTCACTCCACACAGCAACAAAAATAAAAAATGATGGCATGAAGATGAGCTCCTTTTTGAAGGGGCAATGACAATTGTGCTGACAAGGACAATTGTGGGTATTGGGGTTGGGGAAGTAGGGTTGATTGTGGCTCTTGTGGTTGGCTGGGAGGATCACACATATCTTGGAGGGTGGGAATGACTGTGGCTTTTGTTGCTGCCTCCTCAATTGTGGCTTTTTTATTGATGGCAGAGGTTGTCAGGGGAGAGGGGTTGATTACAATTGGCTGGGACAATCATAATATCCTCTGGGGTGGGGACAACTTTGCTTTTGTCTCTTCCCTCCAGCTTTTGCCACCGTGGGGTTGGTACAAGTGCGTCTTTTGGTTGGGGGGGGAGGGACAAGTGTATCTTTTTTCTGCAGACAACCTTGGTTTTGTTGCTGGCTGGGATGATTGTTATATAGTTGGGGGTGGGTATGACTGCATTGTTATCACTTCTCTCTGGCATTTGTTGTCATTGTGGTGGATAGGATGCTTCTTTTGTCACTGTTGACAACCATGGCTTTTGTTGCCACACTTGAATGAAAGCCAAAGCCACTGTTGTGGAGGATGGCTGAGGTGCAAGACTCAGCCAGATGCAGTAAATAATAATTACTCTAGTTTTAATTTGTACTACTTATAATGAGTGCTCTTTGTTACGTACCTCCAATGATGAGATAGGCTCATGGCTTTATCTATAGCTGCTTACACCATGGCTTTGATTGAAGCTGCTTTCACTATCATGGCTGGCTTTGTCTTGGTTGCTGTGGTTGTCTTTTTAATCATTGTCATGGCTTTTGTTGGCTTTGGTTGTTGCTGCTTTCATTTCCATGGCTTTGGTCATAGCTATTGCTGTCTTTTAAGTAATAAAGGCAATGTAGTCAAAACAATACTCAAATTTTGAAGTAAAGTAGGAAGACCTTATCCAGTAAAAAGACTAGCTAAATAGTCAATTAACTAAGAGTGGGGTTCTGTTTTGGCTAAGCTTTCATCAGAGTTATGACTACAAAAATGAAATTTGCTGGACCATAGTGTTTTTTGAGTGTAATCTAGGTGAGTTGTTGAGCGCATCTAGAAGACAGTCAATAAATCAGCAAAAGTTGGAACTAAATCAAAAGCCACGTGAACTGTCAATGTCATAAATTTTTCAGATTCCATTCAAGTAGAGAAGATCCAAGTTACATCAACAATCAAGTAATTTTGTATCTCCAGCGTAAAAAAGGTGGAAAAGTCAATAACTATGCTAGGGGTGTGTTTTCTGATTGCTGGCAAACAGAAAGATTTGTGTAAGACGTACGTGGAGGGTTTACTCCCTCCATAATGGATAACAGAGTGGTTAAAAACTAAACAAAATGAAAACAGTTTTTTTTTAAAACTTGGGTAAAAAGAGACAGGGCCCAAGGAATCTAATCTCTTTAAAAAAGAGATGAAACCTTGGGCCCTGAGTCAAAACAATTGAGCTTCCGGTAGGAAAGGAGCTTGCCCAAGTTACGCCCCCTACTGTAGGCCACGGTAAGCTGATTGATGTTCGTTACAGCTCCGAATTTTTGATTACTGGGAGTTGTTCCTTGAGAGGAAGAGAATGAACATGTTGGCACCAGAGACGTTGGATGATTTTAGAAGGCGGATCGTCTGGGTGGTAGGTGACGTGGAAGAACACCCGGTCTCTGTGGGTAGGTAGAGCCACATTGGTAGACAATACTGGGCAGAAGTTGATGGCTTTCTTAATGGCTTTGGAGAAGATAGGGAGGATATCTACAGACTTATATCCTCGAGTCAGGAGACGACGGTAGAATGCCCTTGTCTTCTTGTTGATGTCTGTTTGTGACAAACACAGAGAATAGATACGATGGATATTGCAAAAAATCAAGCCAAAGAGTATGCCCTGTGGGTGTGCTGAGTGCGGTGGAATATACAAGTAGAGATTTAGCTTCTTTTCAAAAAGAGTGGTATGGATAGTACCATGTACCATCATTTAGGGTGATGGTAAGATTGAGGAAGTCTACTTGATTGCACCGAGGAGAGACCTTCCATTCCAACCCGTCGTACGCATTAATTGCTGTTGCAAAATCAACCCAGAGAGCTTGGTCCGTGATAGGGTCTGGGTGCGGGACCCAGATACCAAAAACATTGTTGATGAAGCGTCTGCACATGGGTGCAGAATGAATGGTGTCATTGCTACCTATGCACAAAAATGACAGAAAATCACAGTACATAGTTTCCATCTCAATGAAAATGACATGAAAAAATACACAATAATTAACCTTACCTTGCCTTGATGAAGCAAAATCCTATACTCAAATTTCAGATATGAAGTAGCTTGTAGCTGGGTTGCAATTGAGGTGATTGGGACAGGAGAATTGCTTCATTGTGATAGCCATTTTCTTTATACATTGAAAAAAGCACAAAATCCATGATGATTTTTTTCAGAAAGGTTATTTGGACCTGTTGTTCAGTTTTTTATCCAGATCATTCCCAAAACTTGTAAAAAAGCCTCTGCTACCACAAAATTACTTGTTTTAAATGTGTGAAAATTTGTTTTAAACCCATTGTACATTTTTTTCATTTTTGAACCTTTCCAGTTTAAAACCATTAAAATCAATTATTTAAAGCAAAGGTTGAGGAAAATGATAATTAAACCTGATTATTATTTAAGGCTATTGAACAATAATGAAGTTCCATCAATTAATTCAGCCGGAAAGTGGAAATTCAATCAATTCACCAGGAAAGTGGAAATTCAATCAATTCACCAGGAAAGTAGAAATTTATATCCAAAAGACAGTTTTCTATCACCAATTTATAAAAATTAAATTTCTTCACCTTACAATAAAAAATAGAACCATTTTAATATATCAAGGATATTAACAGCAACATGCAAGGATTTCTTCCATTTTTCAGCCTTGTATAATTTCTGGAAATCGTGTTTCTGGATATAGGCATCTGTTTTTTGGGACTCTTGCAGTGTTCGGATTCAAGAAGGCTGAAAAATGGAAATTATCTAGCAAAAGTGAAAGTGTAATTCAAGGGAATTGAAAAAATACAACTTTAGACTAAAGTTTATGGATTACAACATTTATGTAGGTAATGCATCATTGAATGCCATGCTCACTAATTTCATTTTCCTTGCTGGCTTTATGTATTTCAGATATGATCAATCATCTTTGGAGATATCTGTACAATGGATATTGATATGGATTGATGGAAGAGTAATTGTTAAGGAGGGAAAAATAGTAGACAAAAAGAAATTAAGAGGATGATCATTGCACCAGCTTATCTTGCCTATTTTCCAAGTATTTCCCAAATTACTGCACAGAATTTAACACGGAAAAATAGAAGAGTTGAGAAAATGGAGTTGAAGGGGAAGATCAAGGCAAAGCAGAGTGGGGAGTGGGTATGAGAGGTTGGAACTGAAACTTCAAGGTGCTATGTATCTATTCACCTATCCTTGAAGGACTGTGCTAACCTGCCAGAACGACCACATTCCAGTTTTCCGGAACTATCATATTGTTCCAGAAATAATCAGTATCTTGCATCTTTAGGGAATTAAGGAGTATCAATCAGGATTCATACACATCATAATCTAGAGTGGGAAAATTGTTAATGCTCACCTTTCAACATCTGTCTGGTGATGGTAATCTCATGTTAGGCCATTTTTATCATGTTTGGAATCACATATGATATGAGGGTTTATCATCCTAGGAGTACCCCAAACATACTGGGACAGCCCATTTTCATCTCCCCATGATAAAATCCCATGTTAATTTAAACCCATTTCTCCCCCAAAATTACACCTTCATAATTATGCTCTTCCTCCCGGGAAATTGGTGGTAACGCTCACATATATATTTTACTAATGTTACCACCTTTTTTTAGAGTGAAAACTATAAATTTTGATGGTGTTATTGATGAGGAGAAATGGGTGGTTTGTGGGCTTGATGTAATTGAAAAAATCTTACCTCTTTGGTTTTGGTGTCCATGTTGAGACGTTCCCAGGCTCAGAAAAAGAGAGAATCGATCATAATTTTAAAATAATATGATTTCTTGTATGTTTCGAGTACCAAGTAATATTTTTGTACAGTACTGAAGTCTATTTACCTCCAATTTTATCAGAAATGTATGTATGGAATAGAGGTACGTGCATCTGACGCGCAGCACCTGTGCCAGAGTTCGAGTCCCTGGGTGGGTTAACTATTTTTTTCACTTCCCCACGCAACTTACACATAACATGTAACAACACTGTAATCTACTGTAATGATTACAGTGGACCATGGCTTTTTTGGAAATTATTCCAAAAATGATTAATTTTTGCCACAACTTTTTTGAATTTTCTTAACATCTAAATTGTTTTAAATGATTTTAGCCTTCTATTATATTATTTATCTCCTTTCAGTTGTTGATTGTTGTTTTGTCACTACTACAGACCATTACAGAATTGCTTGAATTTGTGCAAAATAAAATTTTGTTTTTTCAATGGTTGTTGGAGTTTTTTTGCTGGGATTTTTTCTACTTTTAGATCTAATTATTCTAAAGCATACACCTTAACCCTGCTTGCTGATTGTTGTTTCCCTTCCACCTATCCTTGTTTATGATTTTCTG
>JALLOT010001179.1:0-15889 GCA_036939595.1 Thalassiosira livingstoniorum | reverse complement strand
CTAAATTTTGACTCTACTAATAGTTTCTGACTTAATTTCAACATACTAATCAATTGCTGTCAAATTTGTTGAAATATAAGGAAGTTCAAAAACTTTTGAACAGATATGATGATGATTTTATCTTATGGTTATGACATCCCAATTAAAAAGGCATGGAGCATTGTCTTTTCCTGGCAACATTGTTATTTTTTGACTTTTTAACTGTACAAAAGTATAAAAATCAAGGTATGAAATGCAAAATACTCAGTCAAAATGTGCTATCTATCTTAGGGAACAATAAAATCTGATTAAGCAGGAAGTCAGAAGCTGTGCTTACCAAAAGGCAAAAGTGATTATCAATTGTTTTTAAAAATGTATCTCAAATGTTGATTGGAAATTTTTCAAAGCTCGAATTGCCTGCTAAAGTACCTGCTAATTAGTATCTGGTCCATTTCCATCTCCTACTTGTATCTACTTGATAATATTGTGTAGTACATAGTATAGTTGTGAAATAGTTGATTTATGCACAACTCATACATACAGGCAAAATTCCACCTACAGGGTCAAGAAAAGATCCCAAACTCTTAAAAAAACCTTTTACTAGCGCTGCCTCTGAAAAACACACCTGTTTTGTACAGGAAGCCCAGTGTAACAAAAATGTTTCATAAGCATAAGATGACAGGCTCCGTTTAGAGCCCAATGGGAGCTCCGCCCTACAAAAAAGGCCACATACGCAACCAAAATTTAAGATAAATTGATTTTTTTAATTAAAGCAAAACCTTTTTATGACCTCTGTGGACCTTAACATGTCAAACAAAAATTCTTGGACAAGTAGACCATATCTTACTACTATGTTTTGTAGGAACTAGTACTAATAATGACAAATATTTTTTAATTTTTTTAAAGAATATTCACATACTTGGTGAAGAAGCACTATTCACTCCATTGACAACAATGAAATATTTCATTACCATGACTGAAAAGGATCTGATTTATTTCATTGGTTTTCAAATTGCTAATTTCAACACATTTATCTCTTGCATTCAAGTAATAATATGAAAAAAGTCAAAGTGTATTCTGATGTGAGGATGGGAAAATAATACAAAATAGAATACTAAAAAATCAATGTCATACACTAATGTCCCATGGGCCTACTCAAATTTATTATTCATCATTGTTTTAATTGTTTATGACAATAAATACACAGAATATAGAAACTAAAACAAGGAATATTGATGTTTGAAACAGGAAACTTTGACAAAGCTCAACTCTCTTTGCTAATGCACTATGATTTTCATAAAGAAATTGTAGGACTCTAAAAATACAATACAAGCTTTATCACATGCAAGCCTTCAAGGATTTGAGCAGATTTGTTTGACAAACTTCCAAGGGTGGAGGAACAACACAACAAATTCACAACCTGTACAAACCCTACTAAACCAAATACTTTGCAACAAACACAACTTAATCAACTGCATTATTTAAAAAACTACATGCCTGGTACTATGCAAGCAATCAGAATACAAACTCAGGAACTCATCAACAATTGACACCAGATGCTGCAAGTCCTTTGGGACCACTAAGATGTGACAGTCACAAACAAAAACAAAACAAGAAATTCAAGAAATTTCTTCAAGAAACCTTTCAAAAGTCTCTATGTTTGCAACACCAGGAACCTGAAGTCACTGTAAATCCTAAACCAACTTCTATTCCTGTACAAACTCCTGTACAAAGAATGTCCTTACCTCAAATCATTACACAGCAATCCATTGACAGACTTACTGATATTGCTTGAAAAAAAAAACAACAACTTTTACTGTGAAACTTTTAGCAAGAACAAGAAAGAAATGGACCCCTGAACTTGGAAAATTTTTCTGCTCCAGTGGTACACCCAATCACAGGAGAGTCAATTTCAAAATATCAAAAAGTGGCTGATGTCCCCCTTACTTGTGACATATGAACTTCTGCCTTTGGTGATGAGTTTGACAGCCTGGAACAGGGATATGACAAAACTGGCACAGAAGGAATGAATTACATCTTTGTTCTTAACCATGAGTAGATCAAAACCATATGCCCAAGGATAGAAAAAAGATGTAAAAAAAATTAGTGGTTAATTGCAGACCCCAAAAAGATGATCCCAATCATGTATGTCTCACAGTTGGAAAAAATTTAATTTTGTTGCCAAGCAAGCTTACAGCATATCCAGCTGACCTAACTACCACAAAGATCATTTGGAATTGTGTACCCATCTCAAAGGACACAAAATACATGTTTGTTGACATAAAAAATCTACCTTGGAAATTCCCTTGACAGATATGAATACATAAAGATTACTCTTAGCATGTTCCATGATCATAACAAGGCTAAATAAAACCTCCTGGATAAATATGCTAAAAACATGTTCATGTAACTAAAATCCAAACTGCAATCTATGGACTCCCACTAGCATGAAGCCTTACCAACAAGCTCATGAAAGATTACTCTGTCAAAATGACAATTTTTTATAAAATTTTGCTGGCAATGAAGTCTGCCATATTAATAGTAAGTTCACCTTGGTAATTGATGAGATTACCACCCACGGTGATATGGAGGCAATTTGGCTCCTTCGGCTTGTGTGGTTGATAGCTGGGGACAAGATGTGCATATGTCATGGTTGCTATTGGTTGCTGGTACATTTTTTCAGCATCATACAAGCTGTCCCATCTCATTACAAAATGCTTCACTCAGCACATCATGTGTTGCTGGGTCATTGAAGAGGTCTTTATACCATGTAATGGTTTTGCCTTTTGCCTGTTGTGGGATGGACAACTCTAGTCTAGACGTATTCTTGGAGTGCAATGTTGCTGGTCTCAGCTACATATTTGTTGTTGACATATTTTTTGACTTTTTCTGGAATAAATACATCTGGTTGGTTCTTCACAAGTTGATGGATAAGCAAGTTAACCAAGCTGTGCAAAATAATTGTTGCTGATGCAAACTGTGGCAATCTTTGTGGTGGAGTTTGTGGAGATATTGGTTGGTCATCTTGTGTGACTTGTGGTGTATCTGGCAGTGGCGTTTTCACCAGTAGTGCTTTGTACTTATCCTCACTGTTCAATGGTTCCAAAAAGGTAGGTTCCAGGGTATCATTGTTGTTATTTGTAGGTTCCACACTTTGAATGATAGGTTTGTGCAGTGTGTTTTGTCATGTGCATCTGTAGTGCTTGTGCTTTTTGTTGCACATTTCCTTCTGTGTGTTGGGTCCAATGTTGCAGTTGGGTCAATGGCTGATGTTGTGTTGCTTGGAATTTATGGATTGATGAAGCTTGTCACATCTGTTGGTTGGTGAGTGATATTTATTGTGTAGTTGCCAAAGATTTCTGCAAGTTGTTTCAATGCTTGTTGGTGCTGTGAGTGGATGGTTAGTGATGCCTGAAATTTCCAAGATATGATTTTTGCAATGAGTTCTTATGCCGTCAAATAGGCAGCATCTATGAACAATGTACCTGACACCTGACGTATGGCAATATGCTGGGAAGAATTTTACTGTTTTGGCAATACAGTAATTTTCTGTGTCTGGAATTAAAAATTTGTTGGCCCTGTAGTGTTCTATTTCTGGGCCCATGTAGCATACATCTACTCCATGCGGGTTCCAGCTATTCCTATCATCTGGCCTTTTGAAAACAATGGTCTTTGTTCCAGGCAGTGCCAGTGGGGTTGAGCTGGAGTTGAATTGTCCTTCCAGTAGATTGTAAGCAGAGAGCATGGTAGAGATTCTTGATGTCCTCAGCATATTCATCATGTCTTGGAATTGTTCAAAATATTGGTCCCATAATTGGAGCAGAAAATTTCGATTGGTAGTACAAGTTTCTGCAACAAAATGATTTTTGGCTGTTTATACTGCCTTTTCCCCAGATTTCACTCCACAATGTTCTCTTGTGACAAGTTGATAGTCAATTCCTTCATCCTTTAGCATCTTTTTCACTGCATTGGATGCTTTGCTATCCATCATTTTGAGTCTCAATTTCATACCTTGCTTTTTTAAATATTCAATGACACATTTGTATGCTTGAATCCATTCACTATTCTCTCTCAACTTTGTTGGTACCATGAAAAATGCATTAGCTTTGTAGTTGTACACAATGAAATTATATTGGTTTCCTGCCAAGGATGAACCTGGAAACCTTTCAGTTAGATTGGTACACATAGTGTCATCTTTTCTGCTGGCCACTGCTGCAAAGAAAAACAAATCATCAAACTCTAGATTCTTCAGTTGTGGATGAAGCCATGTCTAATTCTTCTTCTGTCATTGGGTGAGTCAGTGGTTTCCATTGTTTAACCAGCCATGTTGTAGATTGTGTGCATTGACCCTTGTTGCATTCATATACCCCTTTGTTGTTGCTGGCAAATCTGGTCAATATTTTTTCACTGTTTTTTTGTTAATCTTGACCATAATTTGAACTGCTTATTCTTAATTGCTTTGATTCAGAAACTAGATGTGGGTGAATAATCACATTGGTGGAGAAAAGTGATGAGGTCTTATTTTATTTTTGCATGTTGTACTTCTGTTGGTGATTTACACCTAGGGGCATATTGTTTTGTATGCTGCTCACTTCTTCAATTGTTGGCAATGTTTCCTCAATAGAGTGGTTCTAACCAACCAGGGGCAACCAGAGGATTGCCCTGCCGCATGACGTGTCACAGAAATTCAGTGTTATCTACTCCCACTTGGTAGGGCAGTTCAAATTGCCTTTTTTCGTGGTTCTAACTCAAGATAAAAAATAATAATATTGCCCTGTCCAGAGCCAGAGCCAGAGCCTGACCTGACACACAACACACAAGATGATGTCCTCCAATGCAGTCCAATGCATGTTTTTTTGTTTGAAGTTCCCTCCTCCCTCCTCCCTCCACTGACAATGGGATTCAACATTTCCGTTGAAAATGGGTAATCGTGTTTGGTTTTTGCTCATCTTGACAAAATCCCATGGGTTTTTTGACACCACCACCATTGAATCCATCACATCCGTCGATGGTCATGCGTTGGTCTGACGCTACTTTCTGTTCTAAGGGCTGTGTTACCCCTATCATAGAACGTGGCAATGGTGCCAACGATGACGCCGTTGCCACATTCGCAATGGGGGTAACACAGCCCTTAGGATGGAAAATTGCGCAGGAAAAATGCGTTGCTGTTGGCGGATGGTAGCGATTGAATGTTGGTGGCATTGAATGTGTGATATTATTTGCAGAAGATTGTTTAGAATAAATATTTGGGGAATTTTAGCGGAAATGTTGAAAAATCCCATCGTCAGCTGGGGGGTTCATTAAGGTTGGTAAGAGAGAAAGATCAGCTGTCAGCTGTCAGCTGTTTCAATGGGGCTATCATCATGGTACCTTTACTATAGAAAAATAATATTGTTTTGTAATGATTATTATTTATTAGGGAAAATGATAATGGATTGCCCTAAAGGTAGATGGTTTTAGGGCAGGGCAATCAAAAAAATGGATTTCCTTGCCCTATGACAGAGCTGGGCAATCCATTTTTTTGATTGCCCTGAGCCTGCTTACATCACAACCTTCTTGTCCTATTGAGAATGGGGCAGGGCAATTGCTCAGCAGGGCAAATATTGATTGCTCTTGGTTGGTTAGAACCACTCTAATGTTGTGGATTGACTGAAAGTTTATCCTGTGTCCACCCAGTGCTAGCTTTGACATATTTGTCAGCTTGTCCTGAATTCCAGTTAAAATTTGCTTTCCTTGCTTCCAAATTTGGCACTGGCCTTCTTAGTTAAAGTGTACTTTACAACCAACATTAACCAATGGTGCCACTGATAATAGAGCATTGCTTGTTAGATTTGGGACAATATATGCAATTAAAGCTTTTTATGGTAGCTCAGGTAACTTGAGATCTCCAATATGGGTGACAGTGATGAATCCACCATCGGGCATTTTTATTCTGACTGGTGCTGGCCCTTTCTGAGTATTTTTGCTGTACATTGCTGGCATTATAATATGCAACAAAGCTTTCAAGTCAGAGATGGCCCACTTTTGATCTTCCGTCCATTAGTCCACAACCATTTGAATGAGCTGTTAAGTATTTATTGTTATTGTTTTGTTCATCATCTTCTGCCAACGTTGCGTAATAATTATTAGATAATGTGTTGTTGAGTCTGATGATGAATTGTAAGAGATAACATTTGATTCTAAGTTTTTATTTTTGTCTCCTACATTTCTAACCCTTATCATTGCCCCTACCAGTCATTTACTCTGTTGCTGTCCCTGTTGTGGCAAGATTGTTTTATGCTTTCCTTTTTGTGAGGCTCCCATCATTGCCTGATACTGAGGTTCCATGGCCGGTGTTACATGAGGAAGATGGTTGGGTTTGGGATCTGCATGAGAAACAGTAGAACCAATTGTTGTATCTTTTAACCAGGTTTGGCAGATTCATTTGGACATTTTATTGACCAATACCATATGACATCTATTGTGGCTGCCAATTTTGTGGTTGGGTTCTTCTACATTCATCAACTCCTTGACCAAGTCCAGGCCCACACCTCTGACATCCACCATAGCATCTTCCCCCCCTCTGCTGTACGCAGCTTGTAGGAAATATTGTCCCATCACTTGTGTCAATAAAGAGGACCTTGTGGGACTTGTCCCACACATGTTGGTGTTGGTGGTATGGGTGTAAGTGCGGGTTTGGGTGGGAGACTTGGTGCCAAACTACCAGTACCTTGATGCTGTACTAGATTGATTCCCTGAAATTGTACTTGAAGTTGAGCGCCAATTGCTTGTTTGTTGCAGTCAGTTGCACAAATGAATTTGTGTTAGCACTGAATGTGGTAGCCCTGTTCTGCATCAGTTTTTCAAGGTTTCCATCATTCTAGGAAGTGCCTACTGATACATGGCCACCCTCAGTTATTACTGCCAATATGCAAAGCTATGCCCTGCTTACCCCGTAGTGCACAAGGTGAGCCTTTTGAGGCATGTCTTCTCTTGAAAAAAGGACTTGAATGCATTCAATCTATGGGGTTTGGGATCCCCCAACCATTCTTCATATGCCGTAGCAATATTTCCTGTTGCTATGGTGAGTGTTTCCCCCATTTACACAAGCTGTTTGTTGGTGAACAGTTGGTTTGCTGCTTGGCATACCTCATCTCCATACTCAATCTGTTCAAAAAATAATTCTAATTCTATGAACTTGGTAGCATTCCATTCAACTTGCATATTGAGTTTGGCTCCATTGACACTGAGTACCAGGGGTGGGTTGTTATGAAACAAGTACTCAAATAGTCGACCTGCTGTTCTATTACCAAAAACAACTTGGCCATACAAGACTCCTCTGTGTGCTACATCTGGCACTGCTTCAGTTATTTGGTTTGCAAGTGCGGCATGCACATTTATCATCATCTCTTAGTTTGCCCTCAAAAATTGCATTGCTCTTTTGCCATTGCAATTTGTGCATTGGTTGCACTTGGTGGGTATGCTGGCACATCACCTGGGTCAATGTAGGGGTACCATATGGTGCCTGTGAGGTTGACATATGTTTGCACATTCATCACAAGACCTGCAAATCCATGTGGTCTCTCTGTGATCTTGATAATCTGTGTATTGAGGATGAGCTGCTTTTGCATTGAACAAAGATCTGGGAATGTTTGATCAGCTTCAACAGGAGCCATTTTTTTGTATTTGAATTTGGCCACAATGGCCTCTATTGTCAGTGTTCTGGCACATAATATTTGTACCTTTTTGCTGGTGTTTTTGTTAGTTAAATGCCAGATGTTGATTTGCAGAAGTTACTAAATTCTGCTAAAGCATGAAATGAAGTGCCACTTTCAATTGAGTGTCAAATTACAAATTTAGTAATTTTATGTCTATTTAAATGTACTTATTGGCATGTACCTTGCATGCTCTCAAACCTGTTTCCAGCAGCTGACTTGACCTACAATTTAGTTTCCAGGAAGCTTGGGAAATATGGGTTGGAACATGTGCTACTGTCTATCTTGTGTCCAGACCTAATAACTGGGGACTGGTTAGTTCCACAGTTTCAGCAGAAATCCCAGCATTATCCTTGCCCTTCTGTGCCAAGAAAATATGGAGAATATGCACAATAACCCATACCAGAAGACACATCTGACCCTGTGGATGAAGATGACAGAAACAGTTTCCAACAAGTTGTAGGTAGTATCTAATAACACATGTATTGTAGACCCTTCTGTGCAAATGGAATTAAGCTTGTTGACCACAGAACAAGCCAACACAACCACCAAGAAAACCATTGAGAATATCAACCAACTCTTTTATTATTTGGATACTCACCCAGATGCTGCTATTAGACATCATGCACCAGATATGATACTTAATATTCAATCAGATACCTCCTACCTCCTACCTATCAGAACTCAAGGCTTACAGAGTAGGGATGCAGGATTTTTTTTCTTAGGGTCATTTCTACCTGAAGATGGAAAACCCATAAAGTGAAATGGGGACAAATTCAATCCATGCTTTTTTTTATGTTTTGGGCCAGTTGCTGCAGCTGAGGCCAAATTAGTTGCACTATATCCTAAAACCAAAGAGTATAATGTCATAGGGATTATTCTAGAAGAATTTACCCATTTACAGCATCCAACCCCTAATCATTGTGACAATGACATGTGTGTTGCCCACAATACTGTAAGAATATGATGTTTCTGCTCCATGGAAATGAGATTCTCTTGGATTGCTGACCAAGTTCAACAATGACAATTCATAGTAACATGGACACCCATTCTTGAAAACGTTGTGATTATGCAAGCAAGCACTTTCCATTTGGCCACCATACTAATGTCAAGCCTCATTATCTACACATGCATAATTATCTTATCTACCTCACATGGTATCTATCACCTATTGCTCTGCAAGGGTGTGTGGGAGAGTTACCAAGGGGCTGCATACATAGTGTCCTCTGCCTCTTATTCCCAGAGCACTATCTGTACACATAAATTGTGACACACCAAGCAAGAATGCAGCAGCTGCTGCATAACCATTATGAATGTCTAAGTGTAGATTAGCTCATAATTTAGTTAGGACAGCAGTTAAAACAACCAAACTATGACTGGTTTCAGGCTAGCTACTTTGATTCAAAGGTTTGTGATTAAAGTGCCCAATTTTCCCTTTCAACGTAAACAGAGTGTCACAAAATTATATATCCAATCTACAATCAAATCATCTCTTATTCAAGAGAAGTTCTATCAGCTAGCCCCCTCTTTCATAGAATTAGCAGTACTAGATGGTTGTGAACATAAACTGGAACACATTTTGTCTAATGTATGACCGTCAAGCACATACTCCAGAATTCAAGCCAAATCAGTCGACCAACTCAAATATCCCTATGTCAACTTATTGCCAGTATCAAAATTCAACATGTTCCCAGAATATTTTTTGAGTACAATTCCATTCCATTGATTTCAATGAATGGAATCCCATCACACCACTACTTTCCAAGCAACATGATCACACACACCCCAATATAAAACTGCATCTACATATCTACAATGAAGAGATCAATGAGAATGTCCCACCTTGTTGGTGCAACAAACATTTTGACATCAAGAGTAAATATTCATTCAACTGTGTGTGCAACAATGAGAAGAGACTCTACATGACTGAAAAAGAGATTATTTGCTTCTCTCCATTCCATCTTCAAAGTCATCAATGAAATCAAACCATCAACATCTCTAGTTGCAAAGTGGAAGAATGTGGCCCCTGGTCCCTGAATTGCAGGCAATGCATCCAATGGATATCTCAGTGGATCTAGATCCATCCTATTCCCATCCTAAACTTAATCATTTCAGGCCACATACTCCCCACTTGTTCCTCTATCATTGACCCCTGTCAATTAACCATTCGTAGTTTCAGCCTATGTTGGTTTCATCTACAGTTAATCAAATGTGGGAAGCTCATGTAACAAGGAAAGGGGGGTGAAATCAAATATCACTTACTTAGGGAAGATGAAATGATGAAGAACCTGTATGATAATGACAATCATTTCATAACAGTAGCTATCAATCCTCTTGGACGACTGGGATCCATGTTTGAGAAATTTCTTTTTGATGAACTTGATGCACCAAAATTTATGTCCTCAGCTAGCTGGTCACATGTGAGCCAATATCAATATATAATGAAATCTTCCCACCAAGCCACAATGGAATTGTCTTGCCGCTTGGTTCAGTTGAAAATCTTCTTCTGATTCTTATTTTGGACACTCATACCTGATACCAATTTCTTCTTAATTATTCCATAACTCAGGCTTGCCATTACCATATCAACTTCAAAAGGTTTTCTCCCAGTTTCCTTATCCCAAACTGACACCATTTCATTCACCAATATGATTAGTAGACAACCCGATTCTCACAGAGTAACCTGCTCACATTTAAACCCACACCTCATTCACCTCCAGACCTCCCAACACAGGGTTCACTAATGGCTTCTTACTTGTTTTCACAAGAGACATGACACTCACCTGACTCTAGTCTAGTGTAGATAACTAAAGCAGAAGAAAAACATACTCAAGTAACTCTTGTCCTTTGCACCTAAGCCAGTATTTTAAAAGAGATTACTCTCTATCTCCTCTCAAGAATACACAGTCATTTCCTTGGTTGAACGAATTCTTACATAACCAGTTTTCCCTGCCTGTACTCAGTTGCACAATTCTCATCTCCTCAAGGCCTTCCGTTCCATTCTTCAAGGATCGCTCGTACCACGAAATCTAAAAATAAACGCCACTCATAAAACTTGAGACTTGAGTCCAGAACTGAAGTGGTAGAACGGCTTCAAAATCTTCATTGGACTTCTTTGATTTATATTACAGATTGATGGTGTACAATGAGTGGTAATATATAATTTCGCATATTTCAGATTCCTTTTATCTAATACGCGAATGCGAGCTTTTGTATGTTCAGCAAAATACTGACACACACATGCTTTGTCACTACCAAAATGAATCAGTTTTCATAGGCCAAAATGAGACTTAGTTGTCCCTTTTTGTTCTACATGCGTATTGCGTGCTCCGTATCTGCGGCCGATTCCTGTTGTGACCCATGACGAACAAAGCCACTAGACCCATGTACGATAACATGGCTGTTGGCTTTGGTGTCCTCCGAAAAACCACGCTCCTGGAGGACGTACATCTTTCCTTGCTTGATCCGCGCCCTCATACGATCAATGAGGTCACCGAATAGAAGTACATCCTCGATGACCCGCTTTTCTTTGCGCCACATAACATGTTTAAAAGAGCGCGGAAACACGTTTTCTTGATGCTTCTCTATCTCTGAGAGGAAGGTTTGGACAGTGGACATGTTGGCAGCACCTCCTTTGGCTCCCTCGTGGGCAGCTTGGTACAGTTCGCCATAAAGTCCAAGGATTGGTACAACAAGGGATTGTCTATCGCATGCCTCCATGCCTTTGTGCTCAAAGCGACAACAGGACAGATCGCCATCAAAGACATGGAGAGATTCGAGGAAAAAGTCAGAATTCACTTCTGTAACGTCTACGGTACCTGTTTTGCTGTTCGTAGTTGCGAGATACATTCGATCTGTAGGTGTTGAAACAATAAAAATGATGAATATTAGAATCCGAACATTAAAGGAAAAATATATATCATTTGAACACAACTACTCACCAGTTCCATTCCTCATACTATGACAAACCTGCTCGGCGCGGCACCACATGCGCCTCTGATATGTTTCAAGGTTGCACGTATTGTCCATATCGGAGTGCTTAGTGTCAGGAGCTTTGGCGACAAAGAAAAAAGATAGGTTTAAGCTTTCATCGAGTCCTTTCGTTAGTTCAGAGGAATTTGTTGTCAAGGCCAACTCACCTACTATAACAAAGGTTGTGCTGCTAGAAGCATAGATGGCAAGAGATCGGATGGCCAAATTCTGAACGGAAGCATTGGCCTCTGCAAACAAAAGAAGAAAGTAATTAGTAACAGCCCATCAACAGAACCTATAAAAAATAATAAGTTTCAAAAATTCTTACGAGGAATACAGCTGTAATCCACCCAAACATACACATCATCCATATCCCATTCGTTCCTCTTCGTCAACTCCTGTACAGCTACAACCATAGCATTGAATTGGTGATTCGTTGGGTCAGGTGCGTCAAATGCGGTCCATTGGTGGCTGAAGAAGATGACATGTTTCCCACACTCGACAAAGGCATCGACATCTGACAAGTTATCCAGCACTGTGAGATTATGTGCGTTACGCAGTTTCTCGTGCTGCACCAATTTGCCCTTCTTGATGAACTAAAAGTAGGATTGAAAAAACAATATTAAGAGGCGTAAACTGCATACATTGATTGGAAAACAACGAGAGGCAAAACCCTAACTTACATCATCAGCACGCACTAAGTGCAAAGGGTAGTCTAGCTGACGCAGAGCCCTTGTTGCCTCATTAAGAGTGCTCTCCATCAAATGCTCATGAGCCTTTTTGATCTCCTGAAATGCCTTATAACGCTTGTACGAAAAGTATACAATCAGAGCAACAATGCCCGCGCCTAAAATAGAGGTTAGAATGATGATGATGAGCGTGGTGTTGTCTTCATCATACTGGGCGCACACGCTTGGGTCAATCATATCCATTTCCTCGCGATGAATGCGGCACTTCTCCACCGTTGAAAGTGGGTCTAGACCGAGGGCAGCGCGATAAATGTCCAATTGGTTCAGCTTTCCTTCTTCAATTGTGATCTTTTCCCATCCTGCGGTCACTTGATCTGACATTTCCTCAAGAGTGATGTTGTTAGCAATGAATTTCCCCATTAATTCTCCTACTGTGTCTCTCGTGTACTTCGCGAGTGCTGGGATACGAAGGTTGAGTGCTCCGTTGCTTTCCGTAGACAAGGCCCACTTCATTACTGCTGCATGCTCTTCGTAGCTGTCCTGGCTCCACCCACCCGCCAGAAAATTGCCCCCGGGAAACAGCTGACTGAATCGCCAAGAATCTAGCCAGCTAGCATAGTTAGCAACATCATATGTGCTCGTGGCGGGCGAGTTAGTGTACACAAAGAAGTCCCACACCAAATCTTTTTTTGTTTTTTCAGCAGACTTGCGAATTAGAGTACCAAGTCCTCCCGACCAGTAGAATGGAGCACGGTTCACAAGTTTTCCTACGAGAGGTGACTCAGGGAGAATTTTGTTTAACATGTTTGCACGGGGTGCGTACGATGTCCCAATCGAGCCTTCGTCGATAAGATCATCATGACCTTTGGCCGGGACTGGCTCGGCCTTTGGACATGAATTCTCTGTGCATTCCTTGTACTCTCCCGTCTCGCGGTCATAGTAGCCAGTGGATCCAAATGGACGGAAGCGGTATGGCTCAACAATATCACCATTTTTCAGCCTTGGCTGCCAGACAATGGTACCATTCTCATCTTTACGATGCACACCGTCAGGGTTAAGAAAGATGCCTGAATATTTCATTGATATTGGAAGTAAAGTGGGTCATAAATACAATATTTCAGAGGAAAAGATATTCAATACATACAACAATGAATACTGACCCTTCCAGCACCCCGGCGGACTGAACCCAATGGCACACCGTCCAGAGATAAAATTGTCAGTAATGCAACCATCCGCCCCATGATCCCAAAGAGTTTTCCACAGATCTGCAGCCTTTTGAAAGCCAGGGTCATTAGTACGAGGACTCATGGTCTCAGCATCAAAAAAGAAGCCTTCTCCAATGCCCTGGGTTTGGTCGAATGTTGCCCATGTAGAGTACACGGCCTCGGGCCACCACCAATCCCAGTATCCGGCTCCTTGCCGGGGAAAATGGCTAAAGAATTCATAATATCGTCGATGTCAGCTCCTACTTGCACTGCAAAGGGAATCGAAGCAACATAGACACTACAAAAATGGATGGTGTCTCACCAAAATCCATAATCATCCTCATTCCCATCATCATTCAAATCCTTCCCATGAAAAAAGGTAACCAACTCCACAACCTCCTCCCACGTATTCGGAAGCGGTTTCTCGTACTTCTCCAACAAATCCAATCGAATAATCGGAACGAAAAATCACCATCATACATTAAAAAGTCAATATTGGTCTGTCCATCCTTTCGATATTCTCCCATATTCTTCACCTTCGGAAGTACATCCTCCCAAAGAAGACGATCATTCGAATCACAAATACGTTCATTCAACGTCTCCGCGAGTCCTTTGGAAGAAGCCTCCGGAAAATGCGAATACGACATGAAATATCCATCATACAATTCAAATCCCTTGACTTCCCCCAAACCAAGATCTGCAAGAGGATCCTCCCACACATTCTCCGCCTCCGCAAATGCAATTCTTCCTCCGGTACAAGCCTCCAACTCTGCGGCTCGGACGGGCATATTGGGAGAAGAAGTTTCGGTAACAAAACTGAGGTAGTTTACTTTCACTCCTTCATATTGACCTGGGATAAAGTTTTCAAGTCCGGGTAGAGAGCAATTGTAGACTTTGTCGGAGGGTGGAGTTAGGATGTTGTTGGCGGTGGCGAGTGCTTCGTTGATGCATGGAAGGCATTGGGTTTCGAGGGAGGTGGAGCAGGTGGCATTTTCGGATTGGAGGGCTCGAAGGAAGGTCATGATTCTTTAATATATTTTGTAATTAGACAGCAGTCCTTAGTGTGGTGTGCAATTATTCTGGACTGGAAATCTTCCCCTGCAAAAATAAAATAAAACGAAGTATCAGAATAAAAACCAAGGAAATGAACAACACCCTAACACCACCATATGGCCCTTGCTCAGACAAATCATGTTGAAGATGGTCGAACCACCTCCTCTGACCTCTGACTTTCAAGATAGTGGATCAGTGGCTAGATTCTTGAGTTGATGGCGACAATGTGTTTGACTACACGCATCTTCAATACTTCGACACTTCGACATTGAAAATTAAAGACAGAGTCTGAAAACAACAAATGAAATAACAAAATTTAAATGGTAATCAGGGCCACCAAAAGCAGAGAAATGACAAGATTCAAATCCTCAACAAAGCAGCAAGTAAAGGAATTATTCACTCACGGACTCACGGAAACGTCAGTAGCCTGCGGTAGCAGACAAAAATAGAGTCTTGGGATCGGTGGATTAAGTGACGGAACAATCGTTGCTTGATCTGTGCTCCCAAAATAATGAAAAAGTCACCTATTATTTTGTTGATTGATTGAATGAGCGAGTTAAAAACGAGATCTTCAACAATAATGAACGCACTGAACCTCACTGAACACTCTATTTTACTAAGTAGTGACGACTGACGACTACTTAGATGGCAGGGCCACACATGTGATTTTGAAAAGATGGAGGGATTAAAAATGAAAAGCAGAGGATGAGGTGTTGGTAAGGTAAGTACTTACTTACTTAAGTAGTAGTATTGTATGGTACTTATGGTATGCTATGGCATCTATCTGTACCCGGACGTACGTGCGTGGCGCGCTTGGCGATCTGTCACGATGTACTACAAAATAGTACTATGGTACTAGTACATATGGTACCACCTACATACTGGGGCGTGCATGACGCATGATGCGCAAAAAAAAAAGTGGGCGGTCATTAAGCGCAATCTAGGGAATGATGATGATGTAAGCATGATGTAAGCAAGCTCGATAAAGGGGTCATCGCTGCCGTTCCAGAACCTGTCACGCAAGAGCTGGCGGGTGAGGACTCGTGGGCGTGGGGCTACAAAGTATTTTTTGAAATTTCTCCAACGCCGCCGATGTCGATCGAAATCTACCTAGATACTACATACTATGATACTTACCATAGGTACAATACATACCTTGTTAGTAGTACAATACTTTTATTGCAACAGGAGGGGTGGCTATCCTTGTCCACCAGGAGCGTTACCGTGGTAACAAAGGCATCGAAACTGCTGGCGGCGGACACGTAGCTCTACGTAGACCTGGTACATTTAGGTTACG